>CAJQZJ010032984.1:3691370-3714616 GCA_907164525.1 Lophiomys imhausi | reverse complement strand
ATATATATATATATATATATATATATATATATATATATATATATATACTATCAGGGGAGAAAAGTAATCCTCAAGACTATCCAGCAGTGAAATCTGCCAGTAAAAATGATCAGCATGGCAAGATAACACTTGTGCAATGGGAGCATGTAGGATATTTGAATAACCAAGTAATTTAAAATTGAATTCTAGGTCCACTCCAAAAGATGAAAACAGTACCTGACACAGTCCCGGGGGGTCAAGATCCTGTGTAGATAAGTCACAGGTCATAGAGAAAAACCTACTAATGAAATTCTGGCAAATTGACACAGTATTGAAATGATTCTTGATGACTTATTGTTATAACAATAGATTAATGCATCTTCCAAATTTTATCAGAGGACTTTCTATTTAGCCTGATGACAATTAACCCAGAGTCTCACAATTAGTCAATGTCTAGAGGATCATCTACTAGATCTAAGTGGTCAATCTATCTCACATTCCTTCCTCCACAGGTTCAAGGATCATTGATGAAATGGGGGCAGAAAGTTTGGAAAAGCCAGGAGTGGTAGACGACTAAAACAAAATAGTGTTTACTAGACATAACAGGACAGTTTGCTAGACATAACAATGGTTCTGACATCATGCACAAGATCCATGTAAGCCCAAGCCAAAAAAAAAAAAAAAATCCCATCATGAAAAGGCAATGGATGGATAAAATCTCCCCCTTACATATGGAACTTTGGTCAAGTTTTAGCTGCTGGGAGAGGAGAGAGTCAGTTTTCTGTAAGTGTGTGCCCATGGGTAAGATGATCATTCTCCAATGTGTGGTCCCACACCCAATAGTAGTTGGACAGCTCAGACTGAATTTGATGTTTTATGGTGCTTTTTTTTTTTAAAGGACATAAAGTTGAGGGTAGAAAGGAATGTGGAGGTTGATCTGAGAGGAGCTAAGAGAAACAATGGGAAATAGCATGTTCAACATAAATTGTATGAAATTCTCAAATCAATCAATAAAATATTTATAACTTTTAAAGTATTTATAAAAATTCATATTATAAAATATTATATCCTGTTTTTATTTTTCTTTAAAAATAAAACAAATATTCACCCATTGTCTCTGGAATATGATTTTATATAAAGTAAATATAATATTCACATGTATAAAATTTATAAAATGTTTTTATGTTAACTTATATTTAAACTTTGGGGGGATTTATTTTAGAAGTTCACTAAATTAATACTTTTTACGCAGAAATTCAAATTTTCAGTCATTTCCTTTTTTAATTTTGTGTAATATATTAATATTATACATAGAATTATTCTCACATCCTAAAAAAATTCCACTTGGTCATGAAGTATGGTCCTTTTGTACTCACTTTTGTATAATATCATATTGCATATTGTTCTGTTACTAGTAATCAGGAATAATGGATTCTACTTTTCTCACAATTTCTTTGTTTGATTTTGACAATTATTTTGGTATAAAATTAGTAGTATGTGATTCACCTTTATTTGTGAGGGATAGTGATGTTTGAAATATCACAATTCATTCTTTAAATTTTTGGAAGAATTATCCAGTAACAACTTCAGGTTGAGGGACTTTTTCAGATTTTTAATATCTATTCAATCTCCTTAATAGGTGCAGATCACTCAGATTTTGTTTGGCATATTGTTTTGCATATTTAAATTTTTAGAAAAATGCTTATTCTGTTCCATTTACTCAGTGTTCTTACTGTTACCTGTTTGATTTTGGTCACTAGTTTTTCAGGTCTCTTCTTTGTGGTACTTTCTATTTATCACTAGATTGAGTCTTCACTGTCATTTTTATATTGGTGGTTCAAATCTTCATTCTTCTTCCATCTAGCTAAACATTTGTCAGTTTCACCAGTGGTCTCAAATAGCTTGCTATACTAGATATATAGTATTGTCTTACTTGCTTGTAAAGTAAATTGTTAAATTATTTACCTGTATTTATATTATAGTTATAGTATTTATATTATAGTTATTATAGTTAAATTATTTACCTGTATTTATATTATAGTTATTATAGTTATAATATAGTTATATTTATATTATAGTTATATTTAGTTATAACTAAACTTATAGTTTAGTTAATCCTTAAAACCCACCACTGTAAATGAGCACATACAGAAACCTGATGGATTTTATAACAAACCTTAGCCTGAACTGAGCAATCTTGGACCATCTAAACTAGCTCATAATTCTATCAGAATAAAGTCCTGTATATAAATACGTCCCTGGGCTATTTTTCTCCATGCTATGCTGATGTTCCAGGCCATGTGGAATGAGGTTTTTTTCTCAATCCCATGGCATATGTGTCCTCCTTCTTGCTCCTCTGGCTTCTTCTTCCCAAGATGCTCTCTGTCTGCCTCAGAAGTCCATAAAATTCTGCCCTGCCTACATTCTCTTTACTCATTCTCAGGCCTCAATATTTATTTAAACAATCAGAGACAATGGTTAACAAGAAAGTAACACAGTTTCACTTGGTGTACAGCAAACAGGTCTTAGGAAGCAGGTTAATTAACATGTAGAATGCATAACATCATTTGCTATTTTTATATTTCTGTGCAAATATTTATTTTCTTGTTTCTATTTTCTTTTTTCTTATAAAGTCTTTTGTTTGTTGGAACAATTTTAAGTTCACAACAAAACTAAGACAAAAATTCAGAGATATTGATATCTGCCTCTTTCAAAAGGGTAATTGTTGTGAGGGGCTATTCTGATACATAGGTGGTAGTTTCTCATTGCTTTACTACTGGCATATACCATAAACTATATTTCTATATACTTATTTGACATCTTTACATCTTCTTTGTTGAATTAGCGTAAATATTTATTTTTTAATTTATTTATTCATTTAATCATTTTGCATCCTGATTGCAAGCCTCCTCCTTCATCTCCACCTGATCCCACCTTCCCACCCTCCCTCCTTCCCCTTAGAAAAGGAGACCCTACTTTCTACCAACCCACCGCAGCTCTTCAACTCAGATCCAGACTAAGAGCATCCTCTCCCACTGAGGCCAGAAAAGCCAACATTGTTAGGGTAAGATAATCCAGAAACAGGCAATAGAGTCCATGTCAGGGTCAGTGTCCACTCTACTTGATAGGGGAATCTACATGAAGACTAAGTTGCCTATCAGCTACATATGTGTAAGGGACCTAGATACAGACCACACATGCTTTTTGGTTGGTGGTTGAGTCTCTGTAAGCCCATAGAGTCCTAAGTTAGTTATCTCTATTTGTCTTCTTGTGAAGATAGTATCCTCTCTGAACCCCTCTATTCTTCCTCCCATTCTTCTACAAGACTCCCTGAACACCATCTAAAGTTTGGGTGTATGTCTGAGCATCTTCAATCTGCTGTTGGGTGGGACCTCTCAGAGGATAGTTCTACTAGCTTCCTGTCTGTAAGCATAGCAGAGTGTCATTAATACAAATTTTGATGTGTTTAAATTAAAGTGTTTACATTTTATTTTGTGTTATAAAGTCTTCTGATTTAGATCCTGCTTAATGAGGATCATCACTGATTTCTGTTAGTTACTATTTGCAAAGATAATAATATTCTTATTTATTTATTCTTTAAATCTATGTCTTTGGATATAAAATGAATCTTGTATAGAAACATACAGTCTCAATATATGTCCTTATTCAGTTGACAATATTCACATTTTCATTTGAATATTTGATTGAGGTTCATTCAAAGTAATTACTCCTAAGGAATGATTTGTTTCCACAATTTTGCAATTTATTTTCTATACACATTATAGAATTTTATTTGTCATTCATTTACTATTATAGTTTGTTTAAATTTATTTCATTACAATAACATATGTACATTCTATTCATTTATATTTTATATTCTATAGCTACTTTTTGTGGTTATCATGGGTATTACATGTAATAATGTAATACTTGAAACTACACTTATTAATTCCAGATTAATGTTAATAACACAAAAATAATAAAATATTGTCTCACTTCTTTTAGTACTAGTCACAAAATTGTATATTCATTTTGCATTCTCTGACATATGAATTAATAATCCTTAACGTGCTAATGTCTGATTTTGAATTTCCCTTAAGAAACTATGTCTACTTATAAACCAAAGTTATAAAAATACTAATTTTGAGTAATAGTTTAATAAATTGTTTTCATAAATCATAGAAATCAATAAGTATGAATTTAGTATAACTAGAAGTTATAGTTGGTTGTATATTTACTTTTGTTGAGATCTCTATTTATCATATGACTTTCAATTTCTGATTATTATTACTGTAATTTCTACATGACTGGCTTAAATACTTTTTCCAATTAAGGCTTAATAGTAATGGATTCTTTCACCTTTCTTTACCTAGAGTGTCTTAATTTCTCTCCTTATGAAGGACAGTTTATTAGACATAGTAAACTTATTGCTTACTAGCTGTATTTTTCTTTTCTTTCATCACCTTAGTATGCTGTGTTGCCCAGTAATGATGATGATGGTTATTATTATTATTACTGTTATTTTCTCTCCATAGTTTATAGTGAGAAATCAAATATTATTAAAATTACCTTGTATGCAATGAATCATTTATCTTTTATTGCTTTCAATATTCTCTGTCTTTCAATGGTGTGCTTATAATGTGTCTAATTACTGGCATCCTTTAGTTCATGAACTCTTTGTATTGATGTTGTTCCTCAGTCATTATTTCCTTGTATATGATTATTTCCTCTTTTCCTCTTCTTAGACTGCCACACTGAACACGTGGGTTCATTTGAAGACATTTTTCAGATCCCTTACACTTTGTGATTTTCTTCTTTTTAATTAACTGATTTTTGTATTTATCTATCTATCCATTTATTTATTTATTTATTTTGCATCATGATTGTAGCCAACTCCTCCTCTCCACCTGGTCCAATCTTCCCAATATCTTGCATTTTTCCTCCTCACCTTTTCCTCAGCAAAAGAGACCTCCCCTAACAATCTACACTGGCTCCTCAAGTCACATCAGGACTAAGGACATCCTCTTACACTGAGGCCAGACAAGGCATCCCAGTTGGGGTAAAGTGATCTACAAACAGGAGACAGAGTCCATGTCAGAGGTAGTGTGCTCCTGCCTCTGCAGATCTGCATGAAGACCAAGCTGTCTATCAGCTACTTATGTGTTGGGACCTAGGTTAAGTCCATACATTCTTTTTATGTTGGTGCTTCAGTCTTTGTAAGCCCTCAAGGGCCTAGGTTATTTGACTTTGTTGGTCTTTTTGGAAAGTTCTTATACCCTCTGGATCCCTCTATATTTCCTCCCACTCTTCTAAAAGACTCCAGAGCTCTACATTATATTAGGCTGTGTGTCTCAGTATCTGTTTCAATCTGTAGCTTGGTGGAGCCTGTCAGGGGATAGTTATGCTAGTCTCCTGTCTGCAAGCACAGAAGGATAGTTATCCTGTACTATATGGCTAATATCCACTTATAAGTGAGTGCATACCATGTGTTTATTTCTGTTTCTGGGTTACTTCACTCAAGATGATCTTTTCTATTTCCATTCATTTGTATGAATATTGCATGACTTCCTTGTTTTTAATTGCTGAGTAGTATTCCATTGTGTAAATGTATCACTGTATTTTTAACCATTCTTCAGTTGAATTACATATGGTTTGGTTGTAGATTCTGGCTATTACAAAAAAGCTGCAATGAACATAGTTGAGCCTTTGTCCTTGTGGTTGGGTGGAATATCTTTTGTGTATACACCCAAGAGTGGTATAGCTAAGTCTTCAGGTAGAACTATTTCCAATATTCTGATTTACAGCCAGATTGATTTCCAAAGTGGTTGTACAAGCTTGCACTCTGACCAGCAATGGAGAACTGTTCTCTCTTCTCATCATCCTTGTCAGCATGAGCTGTCAAGTTTTAGAACTTAGCCATTTTAACAAGGGTAGGATGGAATATCAGTTATTTTGACTTGCATTTCCCTGATGGCTACAGATGTTGACCACTTCTTTCAGTATTTCTAGGCCATTAGATTTTCTTCTGTTGTGGACAAAAAGAATGTGTTCCCCATTCTTTGATTCAATTATTTGATTTGTTACTATTTCATTTCTTGGGTTCTTTGTATATTTTGGATATTAGCCCTCTGTTGGATGTGTAGTTGGTAAAGAAATTTTCCCAAACTGAGTTGAGATTTTGTTCTACTGACAGTGTCCTTTGCTTTACAGAAGCTTTTCAGTTTAATGAGATTCAATCTATTAATTATCTTAGTGCCTGAGCTAGGTTGGTGTTCTGTTCAGGAAGTAGTCTCCTGTGCCAATGACTTCAAGGCTTCGCCACACATTCTATTCTATTAAATTTATTGTGTGTTTTTTTCAAAAGCAAGTGAAAATGTTTTATGTAATATTCCCCATAATTATGAAAGTTATATATTGCAATCATCCTTACTTATACATGACATTTTCTTTTTTTAATTAATTAATTTATTGATTCAGGTTACATCTCCATCATGGTGTCCTCTTTCGACCCTTCCCAGACCTGCCCTCTGACCCTCTACACCCTAACACTACCATTCCACTCCTCTGGAGTGGAGTGTCTCCACATAACAGTCCCCTGCCCCAGTTCAGCAGTTGTATGAGAGCCAAGATCCTCCTCATACACTGGGGGCCTACAAGGCAGCACCACTAGGGCAAAGTGTCTCATTGACAGGATGAAAAAGTCTATGTTCCTGTTCCCTTTGGTGCATTGGTTGTAGTATAGATATCCTGGACTATATGGCTAAAATCCGACTATAAGTGAATAGATGCCATTTGCATCCTTCTGAGTCTGAGTCACTCAGAATGAGCTTTTCTAGCTCCATCCATTTGGCTGTAAATTGCAAATTTTCCTTGTTTCTGATAACTGCATAGTATTCCATTGTGTAGGTGTACCATAATTTTTAATCCATTCTTCAATTGAGGGACATCTGGGTTGTTTCCAGTTTCTAGCTATTACAAATAAGGCTGCTATAAACATAGATGAGGAAACTTCCTTATGATTCCGTGAAGAGGCATTTGGGTGTATACCCAGAAGTGGTATGGCTGGGTCCTGAGGCAAAGCTATTCCAAGTTTTCTAAGATATCGCCAGACTGACCTCCATAGTGGTTGCACAAGCCTGCACTCCCACCAGCAATGGAGTAGGGTACCCCTTTCTCCACACCCTTGCCAGCATGTGCTGTCATTTGAGCTTTTGATCTTAGCCATTCTGACAGGTGTGAGATGGAATCTCAGAGTCATCTTGAGTTGCATTTCTCTGACGATTAAGGATGCTGAGCATTTCTTCAAGTGTCTCTCAGCCTTTAGGAATTCCTCCTTTGTGAATATTCTATTTAGCTCTTTCTCCCATTTTTTGATTGTACTTTTTGGTTTCTAGGTATTCAATTACATGAGTTCTTTGTAAATTTGGGATATTAGCCCTTTGTCAGATGTGGGGTTGGTGAAGATTATTTCCCAATCTGTAGGCTGCCGTTTTGTTCAAATGACAGTGTTTTTTCCCTTACAGAAGCTTTTCAGCTTCTTGAGGTCCCATTTATTGATTGTTGGTTGGTCTTAGGTCCTGAGCTATTGGTGTTCTCTTCAGATAAACAAAATGAAAGAAAAAAAAAACACATGATTATCTTGCTAGATGCAGAAGAAGCATTTGACAAAATCCAACACCTCTTCATGTGAAAAGTTCTGGAGAAAACAGGCATAGAAGGACCATATCTGTAAATAATAAAGGCAATATACAGCAAGCCAGTAGCAAACATCAAAGTTAATGGAGAGAAACTTGAAGCATTTCCTTCAAACTCAGGGACAAGACAAGGATGCCCCCTTTTGCCATATCTCTTCAATATAGTATTTGAAGTTCTTGCTAGAGCAATAAGACAGCTAAAGCAGATCAAGGGGATACAAATTGGAAACGAAGAAGTCAAATTATCCCTATTTGCAGACGATATGATAATATACATAAGCGACCCCAAAAATTCCACCAGAGAACTCTTACAGCTGATAAACACCTTCAGTAAGGTGGCTGGATACAAAATAAATTTAAAAAAATCAAAATCTTTTCTTTATACAACAAATAAATGGGCTGAGAAAGAAATTAGGGAAACAACTCCCTTCACAATAGACACAAACAATATAAAATACCTGGGCCTTTAGAAGATGGAAAGATCTCCCATGATCATGGATAGGTAGGATCAACATAATACAAATGGCCATCCTACCAAAAGCAATATACAGATTCAATGCAATTCCTATCAAAGTGCCAACACAATTCTTTATAGACCCGGAAAAAGCTATTCTCAATTTCATATGGAACAACAAAAAACCTAGAATAGCTAAATCAATCCTGTACAATAAAAAACATCTGGAGGTATCACCATCCCAGATTTCCAGCTGTACTATAGAGAAAAAGTAATAAAAACAGCATGGTACTGGTATAGAAACAGACCAGTGGATCAATGGAATCGAATTGAAGGCCCAGAAATGAACCCACACACCTATGGTCACCTAATCTTTGACAAAGAAGCCAAAACTGCACAATGGGAAAAAGGACAGCATCTTCAACAAATGGTGCTGGTCCAACTGGATGCCCATTTGTAAAAGATTGAAATTAGACCCTTGTACAAAACTTAAGTCCAAGTTAATTAAAGACCTTAACATAAGCCCAGTCACACTAAATCTACTAGAAGAGAAAATGGAAAAAACCCTCAAAATCATTGGCATAGATGACAACTTCCTGAACAGAACACCAACATCTCAGGACCTATTGTGTCTGGTTTTATGTTAAGATCTTTGATGCAGCTGGCATTGAGTTTTGTGCAGGGGGATACATATGGAGCTATTCACATTTTTCTACATGTAAACATCCAATTCCGCCCCATTTGTTGACGATGCATTCATTTTCCATTGCATGGTTTTGGCTTCTTTGTCAAAAATCAAGTGTCCATATGTGTGGGTGTTTATTTCTATGACTTCAACTCTGTTTTATTGATTGACCACTCTGCTTCTATGTCAGTACCATGCAATTTTTATTACTATTGCTCTGTAGTACAGCTTGAAATCAAGGATGGTCATATTTCTAGATTTTCTTTTATTGTACAGGATTATTTTAGCTATTCTGGGTTGTTTTTCTATATGAAGTTGAAAATTGTTTTTTCAAGTTTTGTGAAGAATTATGTAGGTATTTTGATGGAAATTCCATTGGTTCCTTATACTGCTTTTGGTAAGGTGGCCATTTTTTAAATGTTTTTTACAATATTAATCTTACAGATCTATGAGCATGGGAAATCTTTCTATCTTCTGATATCTTCTTTGAATTCTTTCTTCAGAGGCTTAAAATTCTTGTCATACAGGTTTTTCACTTGTTGGATTAAAGTTACATCAAGATATTTTATATTATTTGTGGCTATTGTGAAGCGTGTTGTTTCCCTAATTTCTTTCTCAGCCCATTTATCTTTTGTGTAAAGAAGATCTATTGATTTTTTTTTTTTTTTTTTTTTTTTTAGTAAATTTTGTGTCCAGCCAGTTTGCCGAAGGTGTTTGTCAGTTGTAGGTGTTCTCTAGTACAATGTTTTTTGGGGGGTCACTTCTACAAACTATCATATTATCTGCAGACAGGGATATTTTAAATTCTTCCTTTCTGATTTGTATTCCCTTGACCTCCTTTAGTTGTCTATTGCTCTAGCTAGAACTTCAAGTATTATATTAAAGATGTGTGGAGAGAATGGGAAGTCTTTTCCTATCCCTGATTTTAATGTAATTTTTTTCAGTTTCTCTCCATTTAATTTGATGTTGGCTATTGGTTTGTTGTATATGACTTTTATCATGTTTAGGTATGGGCTTTTTGTTCCTTATCTCTCCAAGACTTTTATCATGAAGGAGTATTATATTTTGTCAAAGGCTTTTTCAGCATCTAATGAGATGATCATGTGATACTTTTCTGTCAGTTTGTTTATATGGTGGATTACATTGATGGATTATTGCATATGATCTCACCCCTGCCTCCCTGGGATGAATCCTACTTGATCATGGTGTTTCTGATGTGTTCCTGTATTCAGCTTGCAAGTATTTTATTGAGTATTTTTTCATCAATGTTCATGAGAAAATTTGGTCTGAAATTCTTTTTTTTTTGGGGGGGGGGCCTTTGTGTGGTTTAGGAGTCAGGATGACAGTGCCATCATAGAATGAGATTAGCAATGTTCTCTTTTTCTATTTTGTGGAATAGTTTAAGGAGTATTGGTGTTAGCTCTTAAATTTTCTGGTAGAATTCTGTGCTGAAACCATCTGGTCCAGGTCTTTTGTTGGTAGGGAGACTTTTAATGACTGCTTATATTCCTTAGGGTTTACAGGATTATTTAATTTGTTTACCTAATCTTGTTTTAACTTTTGCAAGTGTATTCTATCAAAAAATTCATCCATTTCATTTAGGTTTACCGATTTTGTGGAGCTTTTGAAATAAGACCTAGTTATCCTTTGTATATCCTCTCTATCTATTGTTATGTTCCCACTTTCATATCTAATTTTGTTTATTTGGAAATTGTCTCTCTGTCTTTTAGTTAGTTTGCCTAAGGTTTTGTCTATTATGCTGATTTTCTCAAAGAACCAGCTCTTTTTGTCCTTGATCCTTTGTAATGTTCTATTTGTTTCTAATTTATTGATTTTAGTCCTAAGTTTGTTTATTTCTTACAGTCTACTCTGCTTATTTTTGTTCCAGATCTTTCAGGTGTGCTGTTATGTAATTAGCATATGGTCTCTCCAATTTCTTCATGAAGGCACTTAGTGCTATGATCTTTCCTCTTAGCACTGCTTTCATAGTATCCCCTAAATTTGGGATAGTGTGCTTTTGCTTTCATTGAATTTTAGGAAATCTTTAATTTCTTTTTTTTTTCTCTCCTGGTCTATATTTGTCATTGACTAGAGAGTTGTTCAGTTTCCATGTGTGTATAGACTTCTGTTGTTTCTGTTGTTGTAGTCCAACTTTAAGCCATGGTGATAGGATAAAATTCAATGGGTTATTTTAAATTTTCTTGTACTGGTTGAGGCTTATTTTATGACTCACTATATAGTCAATATATTCTTTTGTGTTTGTGTGAAATTGTTCTGTAGATATCTGTTAGGTCCATTTGGTTCATGACCTATGTTTATTTCCCTATTTCTCTGTTTGGTTCCTGTCTCGATGACTTGTCCATTGATAATAGCTGCGTGTTGAAATCTCTCACTATTAGTGTGGGGGGCATGGAAAATGTATGATTTAAACTTTAGTAATGTTTCTTTTACAAATGTGGATGCCTTGTATTTGGAATATAGATGTTCAGAAATGAGATGTCATCTTGGTGGAAATTTCCTTTATTGAGTATGAAGTGTCCACCCCGATCTCTTTTGAATAATGCAGGTTAAAAGTCTATTTTATTAAATACTAGAATGATTGCTCCTCTAGCTTGCTTCTTGTGTCTGTTTCTGTAGAAAACCTTTTACTATCCCTTTACTTTGAGGTAATGTCTATCTTTGTTGTAAAGATGTAGTTTTGGCATTCACACAAGGATAGGGCCTGTTTTTGCATCCATTCTGTCAGTCTGTTTCTTTTTATTGGGAAATTGAGTCTATTGATGTTGAGAGATATTAATGGTAAATGATTGTTAGGCCGTGGTGTTATGATGTTGGTGATAGCATTATGTATGTCTGTGTGCTCCCCCCCCCTTTTTTTTGTTTTGCTACACAGCGCTTATTTATTTCCTGTGTTTCCTTGGGTGTGGTTAATCTTCTTGGGTTGGAATTTTCCTTCTAGTATCTTCTGTAGGGCTGTATTTGTGCCAAAATACTTTTTAAAAATTGGTTTGTCATGGAATATTTTGTTTTCTCCATCTATGGTGATTGAAAATTTTGCTCGGTATAATAATCTGGGCTGGAATCTGTGATCTCTCGGGGGCTTCATGACCTCTGGCAAGGCCCTTCTGGCTTTTAAAGTCTCTGTTCAAATGTCTGGTATAATTGTAATAGGTTACTTGGCCCTTATACCTTGCAGCTTTTAATATTCTTTCTTTCTTTTTTATGTTAATGTTTTGGAGAGGTTTTCTTTTTTTGGTACAGTCTACTTGGTGTTCTGTAAGCTTCTTGTTTGCTTATTAGCATCTCTTTAGTTTAGGGAATTTTTCTCTATGATTTTGATGAAGATATTTTCTGTGCCTTTGAACTGGGAGTCTTCTCTTTCATCTATTCCTACTATTATTAGGCTTTTTTTTTTCATAATGAACCATATTTCTTCGATGCATTGTATTAGATGCTTTTTAGATTTATTATTTTCTTTGATTGATGTATCAATTTATAACTTATCTTCTGTGCCTGAGATTGTCTCTTCCATCTCCTATATTCTATTGGTGACACTTGTGTTCTTAGTTTCTGTACCTTTCCTAGGAGTTCCATATCCTGAATTTCCTTACATTGTGTTTTCTTTATTAATTCATTTTCCATGTTCAGGTTTTAAAGTTGTCTATTCTTTTCCTTTTCCTGTTTGATTGTATTTGATTGTACTGAGGGACTTATTCATTTCCTACATCTGTCTGATTGCATTTTTTTGAGATACCTATTCTCTTCTTTTAAGTACTCTATGATTTTCATAATAGATTTAAGGTTGTTTTCTTTTGCTTTAGGTGTGATAGGACATCTGGGGTTTGCTGGCTTGTTGTAGTAGGATATTGGATTCCAGTGGCAGTGACATATAGCCCTGGGTTTTGTGGCTTGTGTTCTTAACCTGACCTCTTCCTATCTTGTTTTTGCAGATGTTGTCTCGTTGTTCCACCCTCCAACTGTGCCTCTTGGGATGGAGTGAATAGCCCTAGGCCAGAGGATGGATTATCCTGGGTACCGTCAGCCCTCCTATGTAGGAAGGCTGTATCTCAGAGAATAGCCTGTAGATCACCTTTGCGGTGTGTGTCTGTGATGTACTTACAGGCAAAGGATTGGGATGGGGTGTGTAACCTGGATGAACTTCTTGTCTGGCTGCTGTCCTTGGGAAAGTAAATAAGACCCTGTGGAGCCTGCAACTGGGAAGGTAGATATAGCTTGAGAGCCATAGGTAGGTTGAACCTGTGGTCCAGAGGCGTCTATTGGTCCCGTGGATAGTCCCTGTGTTCACTAAAAAATTGTGCCTCTGAGATCCCTGCATTTGACCTCAGGAAGTCCAGTAGGGCAGTGTGGGAGGCTGGAACCATGTGTTTCTTGGGCCAGAGTGCCTGACTCAATATCAGGTAGATCCAGAGGGCTGGAAGCTGGTTAATTGTGATGCAAGGGCGCCCTTCTCAGCACAAGGATGGAACTGTGTGCCCTGGGGTCCTGATAGCTTTCCTCAGGAAGTCTGATAGAGCTGTGGATTGGAGCTGGATCAGAGGCTGGATATGTGAATGGCTTGGGTCTGGGAGTCCTCTCCCTGGTGGTAGGTAAGGCTGGGTGGATGGATACAAAGATGGCAGGCCCTCTTTAGGCAGATGGCTATTCCCAACATTTGCTGTGTCTGCACAGTTTCAGTTTGCATTTTGTAGTCAGCAGCACAGGCTCAGGATATTACCGCAGTGACTGAGCTCAACTTCTTGCTACTCAGATACTGGGCATTGCCATCTTAGAATATTACCACCAAAGATTTTTAACCAATGGGCTTTATATAATTGTTTTGTGAACGTTAACTTGGAAAGACAAAATGGTATACTGCTACTGTCTGGATACCATCATATCAGGAGAACTTTGAAGCAACAAGGCTGTTCTTCATATAACCGAACAATGAGTAATTATGACCACAATTCCAAGAATCCATTAGTAGCGCAGTCTATGAGGCTGGATGTATTAGTTGATCTTTAGTATACTCTGGAATTCCAAAGAAGTAAGCTGTAATACCAGTGAAGGCATATACTTGCTAGCAAGGACTGCTACACTCTTACTAGACTGGTTGGTATGTCTTGAGGGGATGATATAGGCCTGGATTGTTTCTGCCATGTAGTCAGGGTTCCTCATAGCTTGTCACAACTGACAAAGCAGCTCTGAAGTCACCTTTGGAGTCATCCTGTGATCTTACTTGTGGTGGCTTTCTGGAGGTTGCCAATCAACAGTGATGCGCCCCAGTCCACGTCAAAGGAGTGCAGACCAGCTGATCGTCCCCACTTTGTGATTTTCTAATTTTCTTTCTATTCTTGGAACTTGATCATTCTTATTGGTCTTTCTTAAATTCATTTCCAGTTCTCTCACTCTTCTGAAATGGCCTTGAAAAGCTTGCAATAGTTTAATTTCCATGAGCTTCTTATTCAACTAGATTTCATTATTAAACTTTTTCTTTTTAATCTATTTAAAAAATTTCCACTTTTCTTCCTTAAAATTTATCCTTTAGAATATTTTAATTAGAACTTTAATGTAAAAAACTTTCAGATAAAATTATTATAAAATGTGGCTTTCCAGATCCAAAATCCATACATAACAGTCAACATCTATACTTTTAGAATGACCATTCTAAAACTAAGAACTTCACATTGGATTTTAGACCTTCATTGTCATATTCTATGCACTTTTACAACAAAAACAGCAAAAATAAAAGACAATTTTAAAACTGGAAAGCATTTATCTTTTTATCCTCTTTCTTTATTCATGTGTCCATAACTGGTTTCACTTTTCCTTCCTTTTCCATAAGAATTATCCTTTCTAGTTCTCATTACTACATGCTATTATATATATATATATGTATATATATATAATACATATGCTAATATATATTTACATACTGTATATTTTATATATACTTAAAATATAGTATACAAATATATTGTATACATGTATATTGAGTAGTAGAAAAGATAAAGATAGTAACAAAGACATGCTAGAAGGGCACACAGATGTATTGATGCATGGGACACATACAATATACATACACATACATATGCACTAGATATTTTTTTATAGTTTAAATCAAGTTGAAAATATCTAGCTCTAAAATAATTGTTTTGTGGTGGAAAATTTGAAACATTTCTAAATTATAAAATATGTAATACATTGTTCTTATACACTGTGCTTCTATTATGTTTTCTTGGCTTTTTACCAGATCTAACCTTTGTGTATTTAAAAAAAAATATTTATTTATTACTTCAGGTTACATCTCCATCACAGTGTCCTCTTTCCACCGCTCCCATACCGCCCTCCCACCCTCTACCCCCTATCCCTTCCATCTTACTCCTCTGGAGTGTAGTGTCCCTACATAAAAGTCCCCCGCCCTAGTTCAGAAGTCATATCAGGTCCAAGAGCCTCCTCATACACTGGGGGCCTACAAGGCAGCACCACTAGGGCAAAGTGTCTCATTGACAGCCAAAAAAGTCTATGTTCATGTTCCTTTTGGTGCATTGGTTGTAGTATATTTATTCTGTACTATATGTCTAAAATCTGACTATAATTGAATAGCTGCCATGTGCCTTATTTTTAAGTTAACTTTAAAAATATTGTTTGCCTGATTCTATTCAAGAAGTCAATTGAGATACTGAATTAATGATTTTTGTCTTTTCTGTACACTTTTCTTGAGTGTACAACATAACATTCTGCTTTCCATGTTTGACTTATTTTCCTGGATGCCTTAGTACTTAATATGTGCCTGTGAAGTATAAGGAACCAATGCAGTCTTTAAATGTCCTAGGGATAGGGAGAGTCTTTGAGAAATTGTGGTAGGGCAAATGCAGCTTGTTCCGTGCTCTTTTCATGATGTTCAGGAGCATCAAGCAAACAGATGGCTGGGAATTGGAGAACAGAGTTCTTTTTCCATTCTGTCTCTCACAAGCTGTGCACAACCTGCTATAGGAGTAAGCACAAAGCCTCCTGCAGTGGGAAGGGAATGGGAATTTCTTGCTCTGAGATGAATGGACAATACCTGAAATTCATCACAATTTATGATTCAGTTCTCCTCAGAAATTGAAGGTAGAGTTGCAAAGTAATTTTGTTAGATTGACTCTGCCAGTAAAATTATTATCTTAGTAGGAAGCCTGATTCTTGTTATCTTATAATTTGTGACCATCCCAGCATCTTCATGATATTTTCAAATTCTTTCCTTTATTTGAATGAGATTTTTCCCAGTAATAATTTAATTTAGGTTTTAATTTTAGATTTATCTAACATGATATATTGAAATAATAGTTCAGTGCCTTGTTATCGACATAATAACCCCAGACTTCAATTTACTAAGAAGCAATTTTGAGCTATTATAAGTATCAGTTTCTATATTTAATATTCCATGACATAATGTCTCAAGCAAAGAGGATTTTTAATTTTTTAATTTATTACTTATCTTGTTTTGTATGTATGTTTGTGCATATGTGTGTGTGGATGTTCATGTGACTGTGGACAGATATGTGAAGGAGAAATAACAATCTTAGGTGTTGATACTCACCTTCTACCATGTTTGAGGCAGTCCTTAGCTAGTATCTCCTAAAATTTATAGAATTTTCTTCTGTGTCTCTTGATGGGGTTATGTTATGCACTCTAAATGTTCATTAATATCCTAGAAACCTGCTTCTGTACACCAAGTAAAGTTGTGTTAGCTTTCTTGTTAACCAATGTCTCTGATTGGTTAAATAAATGCTGAGGCCTCAGATTGGGCAAAGACAAAGGTAGGCTGGATTAAGTTGCGTGGTCTTCTGAAGAAAGGAGGTTCTTGGGTAGAAAAAGCCTCCAGAAGAAGAAGAGGAAGAAGCCAAGAGCAGGAAAGAGGAGACACACCATGGGTTAGAGAAAAGAATGTCATTCCACATGGCCTATAACATCGGCATAGTATGGAGAATAATAGCCCAGGGGACATATCTATATATGGGATCATATTTGGGAAATAAAATTATGAGCTAGATTAGATGGGCTAAGATTGTACAATCTAGGCCAAGGCCTGTTAAAATCTATCAGGTGTCTGTGTATTTATTTATAGTGGCGGGTTAAGGAGTAATGCCTCTGTCCAATTAAAGATAATTTAAATGCTGATAAATAATTTAATTATTTACTTCTACAGTGCCAAACTACAGCAATTAAAGTCCGTGCTTATAGTCTGAGAAGGCTCTAGTGAAGAGCCATTTCCTAGCCAAAGAGTGGGGAACCATGAACCGAATCAAAATGCATTTCATAGGTGTAGGTACCTTAAGAGAAGCTGTTGACTTGCAGCAAAGGCAGAGAGCTAAGGCCTTGGCTCTCCCTATGTACTGAAAAACAGGCAGCCTTCTAGACAGCACTTCAGAGCTGAACTAACCGTGTAGATTAAAAATGGAGGAATTTGGCCAGGAAGGGAAGCCAGAGCAGTAATAATCTAGAGAGATGCTTCTGAAGTTTGTACAGAAGTGTCTCTTAAATCTTGCCTGCTCAACTGGGCATGGTGGTGCAGGCCTTTAATCCCAGCACTCAGGAGGCAGCGGCAGGCAGATCTCTGTGAGTTCAAGGCCAGCCTGATCTTCAGAGTTCTAGGACAGCCAGAGCTACACAGAGAAACCCTGTCTTGAAAAAACAAAACAAGGGGTGAGCGAAGATGGCGGCGACCTACACTGACGCATTCTGAACGCGGGGAAAAAAGAGCCATAAAAAACACAGAGTTACTGGGCACTGTGCAAAAACCGGAGGGGCTAGACCCCCCCCCCCGGGAACGCTCACAGCTCCCAAGGGACTGTTAAAAGTCCCAGGGCAAGGCTCTCCCCATCTCTCACAGACACGGAGGCCACTAAACCGGGGACTCGGGAACTCCCATTTGGAGAGGCGCCTGGTAAGATCGATCCCAACTTACAGCAGACAGAATCAGGGTCCACTTGGCCATAGATCGCTGGCCTATTGGGCTCCCCACACATCAGGCTGAACTTATACCCACTTAGAAAAGGTTGCGAGATAGTGGAAGCCTTAGCAAGGAACAAACAGGGGGCTCAGCGGGTGGTCCGCAGCAGCCGCTTGTAAAGCGGAGGGCAGGAGGTTCAGAGAGAGCGCAGGAAGCAGGGAACACAAAAGCAGGCGGGAGCGGCCAAATCTCCCACACTCAGGATAGCGCAGCTGGGGAGAGAGCACTGCTGGCAGGGCCAAATTCCCGCCAGTCCACGGCAGGTCATCTAGGGAGAGAGACAGGCGTGGGTGGGACCAGGGGTCCGTGCACCCACGGCGGAGCTGCTGGGACGAGAGGTGCACTCAGGCAGCCGGAGGATCTGGGGCTTGGGGTACCCACGGGACCGTGGCGGCGCAGACAAGAAGGGAATTAGACACAGGGTCCAGCCCTGTGGCGAGAAGACTAGAGAGAAACCAGAAATCGGACCATAGCTGTATCCTGGAAAATCCAGACATATCAGGTGTGGAGCCAGACCCTGTCAGCCTCCGGGACGACAAACAAAGCCCACAGAATTTGTGCCTGGGCAAACAGGCCCATATCATCAGAACCATTACAGGCTGATAACTCAGAGTGCAACATAGAGAAGTCTGAATTGGGAGCAGTGAAACAATCCTGGTTCATTACTCACAACCTGGGAATACGCTGCACCAGATCACAGTGCCTCTGGCCATTAAAATCACAGTGACCTTGAAATCCCCCTGTAAGCAACGACAGATAGCCAAGTAACTCGTCCCCTGCACCAAATCATCCACTGTGGTTCCAAATACAGAAAACAGACAGCTAAATGCATCCAATGGTGAAAGGTCAAAAAAAAAAATAGAAATCAAGGAATTATGACTGCAACAAAGCAGAACCACCCTAGCTCATCCAATTCGGATGACAACACACCAACAGAAACACATGAAAACATTGACAACTCTGCAGTATGGAAAGTGATAGAGTCCCTGCAAGAAGAACTTAAATCTATGAAGGAATTCAAGGAAACCACAATTCTACAAATCAAAACAAGGAACAACACCATTAAAGAGCTCCAAGCCAAGGTGACAGAGCTTGAACAGGAAAAGGAAAAGGCCATGAAAGATTTTCATACAAAAACAAGCAAGCTGGAGAAGGAAATGTACAAAACGAACAAAACCATACAAGACATGAAAATAGAAATAGAAACAATAAAGAAAACACAGTCAGAGTTAAAAGAGGAAGTGGAGAACCAAGGAAAGAGAACAGGAACTACGGATGTGAGTATCAACAACAGGATGCAAGAGATGGAAGACAGGATCTCAGGCATGGAAGATTCAGTGGAAGAAATCAGTACATCATCCAAAGAAAATGAGAAGGCTAAAAAATCTCTCACCCACAACATCCAAGAAATCAAGGACTCATTGAAAAGACGGAACCTAAGAATTATAGGTATAGAGGAAAGAGAAGACTCCCGACTCCAAGGTCCAGGAAATATCTTCAACAAAATCATAGAGGAAAACTTCCCAAACCTGAAAAAAGAGATGCCAATAAAAATCCAAGAGGCATACAGAACACCAAACAGATTAGACCAGAAAAGAAACTCCTCTCGCCACATAATAATTGAAACCCCAAATGTACAGAACAAAGAAAGAATATTAAAAGCTGTAAGAGAAAAAGGTCAAGTCACATACAATGGCAGACCCATCAGAATTACACCTGACTTCTCCCCAGAAACGATAAAAGCTAGAAGGGCATGGTCAGATATACTACAAGTCCTAAGAGATCATAGATGCCCAGCCAGACAACTTTACCCAGCAAAACTCTCTATCAACATAGATGGAGAAAACAAGATATTCCATGACAAAATTAAATTTAAACAATATCTACCCACAAACCCAGCCCTACAGAAAATCCTAGAAGGAAAATCCCAACCCAGAGAAGAAAACTCCACCCAAGAAAACAAAGGGAATAGAAAACCCATTAGCAACTAAATCAAAAGAGGAACAGAACCACCGCCTATACCAAACTAATGGGAAATAACAACCCCAGGTCACTAATATCCATCAACATCAATGGACTCAACTCCCCAATAAAAAGACATAGGTTTACAGAGTGGATCCGCAAGCAAGACCCTTCCATATGCTGTATACAAGAGACACATCTAACTACAAAAGATAGACACTGCCTCAGAGTAAAGGGTTGGGAAAAGGTTTTCCAAGCAAATGGACCCAGGAAGCAAGCTGGAGTAGCCATCCTAATATCAAACAAAACAGACTTCCAACTGAAGTTAATGAAGAAAGACAAAGAAGGGCACTATATACTCATTAAAGGGAATATTCATCAAGAGGAAATTTCAATACTGAACATCTATGCCCCAAATACAAAGGCACCTACTTTCGTAAAAGAAACACTTCTAAAACTTAAAGCGCACGTCGATCACAACACATTAGTAGTGGGAGACTTCAACACCCCACTCACAACAAAGGACAGATCATCAAGACAGAAGACAAACAGAGAAATATTGAGTCTAACAGAGATCATGAAACAAATGGACCTAACAGATATCTACAGAACGTTTCACCCAAACACAAAGGAATACACCTTTTTCTCAGCACCCCACGGAACCTTCTCCAAAATCGACCACATAATTGGTCACAAAGATAGTCTCAGTAGATACAAGAAAATTGAAATAACACCTTGTATCTTATCAGACCACCACGGAATAAAGCTGGTCTTCAACAGTAAAAGAATCAACAGAAAGCCTACACACACATGGAAATTGAACAGCTCCTTACTGGATGACCACTGGGTCAGGGAAGAAATAAGGAAGGAAATCAAAGACTTCTTAAAATCCAATGACAATGAAGACACAACATACCCAAACCTATGGGATACATTGAAAGCTGTGCTACGAGGAAAGTTCATAGCACTAAGTGCTTTCAAAAAGAAAATTGTGACAGCTCATATTAGTGAACTAACAGCTAAGCTGGGTGAATTGGAAAAAAAAGAAGCAAACACTCCCAAGAAGAGCAGAAGACAGGAAATCATCAAACTTAGAGCTGAAATCAACAACTTAGAATCAAAAAGAACTATACAAAGAATCAATGAAACCAAGAGTTGGTTCTTTGAGAAAATCAACAAAATAGACAGACCCCTAGCCAAATTAACTAAAAGGCAAAGGGAAAGAACACAAATCAACAAAATCAGAAATGAAAAGGGAGAAATAACAACAGACATTGAGGAGATCCAGAAAATATTCGGACATTACTTTAAAAATCTATATTCCACTAAATTTGAAAACCTAAGCGAAATGGACAATTTCCTCGATAAATTCCACCTACCAAAACTAAATCAAAATCAGAATAACAGCTTAAACAGCCCAATAACACCTAAGGAAATAGAAACAGTCATTAATAATCTCCCAACCAAAAAAAGCCCAGGGCCAGATGGCTTTAGCACGGAATTCTACCGGACCTTCAAAGAGGAACTAACACCATTACTTTTCAAACTCTTCCACCACATAGAAACAGAAAGATTACTGCCAAACTCATTCTATGAGGCCACTGTCATTCTGATTCCTAAACCACACAAAGACCCAACAAAGAAAGAGAACTTCAGACCAATCTCCCTCATGAACATAGATGCAAAAATACTTAATAAAATACTAGCAAACCGAATTCAAGGACACATCAAAAGTATCATACACCATGATCAAGTAGGCTTCATCCCTGGAATGCAGGGATGGTTCAATATATGAAAGTCTATCAATGTAATTCACCACATAAACAAGATGAAAGAAAAAAACCACATGATAATCTCGCTAGATGCAGAAAAAGCATTTGACAAAATCCAACACCCCTTCATGCTAAAAGTTCTGGAGAGAACGGGCATACAAGGACCATACCTAGAAATAATAAAGGCAATATACAGCAAGCCAGTAGCCAACATCAAATTAAATGGAGAGAAGCTTGAAGCATTTCCTCTAAACTCAGGGACAAGACAAGGATGTCCACTTTCACCATATCTCTTCAATATAGTACTTGAAGTCCTTGCTAGAGCAATAAGACAACTAAAGGAGATCAAAGGGATAAAAATTGGAAATGAAGTAGTCAAATTATCCCTATTCGCAGATGATATGTTAGTATACATGAGCGACCCCAAAAACTCCACCAAAGAACTCTTACAGCTGATAAACAACTTCAGCAAGGTGGCTGGATACAAAATTAACTCAAAATAATCAGAAGCCCTTCTTTATACAACAAACAAATATACCGAAAAAGAAATAAGGGAAACAACTCCCTTCACAATAGCCACAAACAACATAAAATACCTTGGAGTAACTCTAACCAAGCATGTAAAGGACCTATATAACAAGAACTTCAAGCCCCTGAAGAAAGAAATGGAAGAGGCCTTTAGAAGATGGAAAGATCTCCCATGCTCATGGATAGGTAAGATCAACATAATAAAAATGGCTATCCTACCAAAAGCAATATATAGATTTAATGCAATTCCTATCAAAATACCAACACAATTCTTTATAGACCTGGAAAAAGCTATTCTCAACTTCATATGGAAAAACAAAAAGCCCAGAATAGCTAAATCAATCCTGTCCAATGAAAAAACATCTGGAGGTATCACCATCCCAGATTTCAAGCTGTACTACAGAGCAACAGTAATAAAAACAGCATGGTACTGGTATAGAAACAGACCAGTGGATCAATGGAATCGAATTGAAGACCCAAACATGGATCCACACACCTATGGCCAACTAATCTTTGACAAAGAAGCCAAAAACGCACAATGGAAGAAGGACAGCATCTTCAACAAATGGTGCTGGTCCAACTGGATGTCCACTTGCAAAAGAATGATATTAGACCCATACCTATCACCTTGTACAAAACTTAATTCCAAGTGGATCAAAGACCTTAACATAAGGCCGGCCACACTAAAGATACTAGAAGAAAAAGTAGGAGAAACCCTCGAACACATTGGCACAGGTGACAACTTCCTGAACAGAACACCAACAGCTCAGGACCTGAGATCAACAATCAATAAATGGGACCTCATGAAACTGAAAAGTTTCTGTAAAGCAAAGGATACTGTCATTAGAACAAAACGGCAACCAACAGACTGGGAGAAAATCTTCACCAACCCCACATCTGATAGAGGGCTATTATCTAAAATCTACAAAGAACTCAAGAAACTAAAGGCCAAGAAACCAAATAATCCAATCAAAAAATGGGAGATGGAGCTAAATAGAGAATTCACAAAGGAGGAATCCCTAAGGGCTGAGAGACACCTGAAGAAATGCTCAACATCCTTAATCATCAGAGAAATGCAACTCAAGAGGACTCTGAGATTCCATCTCACACCTGTCAGAATGGCTAAGATAAAGAGCTCAAATGACAGCACATGCTGGCGAGGGTGTGGAGAAAGGGGAAC
>CAJQZJ010032984.1:3654872-3682109 GCA_907164525.1 Lophiomys imhausi | reverse complement strand
CACTGTTCCTGGGCCACAGGTACACAATGTGAGAAAGCCCAGTTTAACTCTTGACTGCAGACCTGAGGCGATGTGTATGCCTGCGGAATTTGGTGCTCGTGCTCACTTTAACCTTTGAATAGGAATAAAAAAAAATGAAAGAAACTTTCCTCCCTTGGATTTGGTGTATTTCTGAATGAAATCCTGGAAGTTTATTACATGCCCTGCTTAAAGAAAGACCACTTACCCCACAATATATAGCTACCAGAAGGAAATTTCAGCTCTTACCATACTTCCGTCCTCTTAAAAAGAAAAATCATGAAACACCAAACATTGTGGCTGAAGAGTCCAAATGTTCTCAGAACTTTGAGAGACGTGTTTGAAGCTTCTCTCAAGCATTTTCAGTTTGAGTCACTGTTGGGATCTCCCTGTTGGGAGCATCAGCATGCTAGAGATCAGGAGGCCAACTGAGAGCAGATGTGCCTGTCAATCTGCTTACCCACCCCTTGATTTCTGTCCCTTCCTTGCTGAGCTGTGCACATTTCATTCGTCTATATTAAGAGAAAAAAATCAATTTTCACCAATGAAAGAACTTTGAACTAAGTTCCTCGAACCAGAGTATGATTGGGGGGAGGGGTGCAGAAAACTTAATTTTTTTCATAAACTACACTTAAGACCAGATTTCGTATGAGGAAAAGTTCTTATGTCTGCGACTCTGTTTTTGACTTTTCAAAATTAAATAGAAATGTGTTTGAGAGGAATAAAATCATTTATACTGCCACAATTCAAAACTATAAAAATGTGAAAGCTTATTATTTTCACTCTGAAGTACTAAATTTAATCAGTAAATTGTGATTTTTGAATTTAAGCTAGACAACTCATTCTCATTATAATATATTTAATTCCATTGAGAATTAATATTTCTGGAGAAGTTAATGCTATAATAATTTACCTTAAATACACTTACAATAATTTAATTCAGTGGTTCTCAGCCTTCCTAATGCTAGGTCCTTATAATACAGTTACTCTTGTTCTGGTGACCTCCAACCATGAATTATTTTGTTGCTACTTCATAACTGGAATTTTGCTGCTGTTATGAATCATAATGTAAATATATAATATGCAGAATATCTGATATGCAGCTCCCAACAGTATTTGAGCCACAGGTTCAGAATTGCTACACTAATTGTTAAATAAATAATTTGCCATTCCCACTTTGTTACTTTGAAAGGTCTCTATAGATTGAAAGAAAGTGATTAAAAAAGTAAAAGACATTCCAATGTGCAGAACATAGGTAAGTACATTCCCTCCAATTTTTAGAGAATGATACCCACTCACTGTTTTATGGGCCTCATAGAGATCATATAAATTTGACTGGAATATTTCCAAAATTCAGATTGTTGTTGATCAAGGGTTTTTTTTTTTAAAGATTTTAGATATACAACAGCATAATATGAAGCTTATGCTTAATAATATTAATGAAATACTGAGAATGACTATGATGTTTATTCCATTAAACACTTAAGAACTTGTGTGTTTCAGGTCATTAGACCTTAAGGCCACTGATTAACTGGGGTTTCAGTTTTGTGCAAGGTAAGAGATGCTGCTTAATTTTTATTCATATTTCTGTAGCTGTCAAATTTGACAAGCACCCTTTTTTGAAAATGTCATGTTTTCTCCAGTGTGTATGATTATTCTCTTTGTGAGAAAGTAGATTGTTGTAGGAGTGTGGGTTTAATTTGGGTTCCTCAACTCCATTCCATTGAACAATGAGTCTGCTGTTATGCTAGTCTCATCTACTTATGTTCCTATATCTCTGGGGTACAACTTTAAATCTGTTATGGTAACACCCAGCAGACTTTTGTTGTTCTGAATTGTTTTGGCTACACTGGATCAGTTGTATTCCCATATGAAATTCAAAGTGCATTTGAATTTCTGTGAAGAATTGTATTAGAATTTTGATGGGAATTACATTGAACCATCAGTTGAATTTAGTAGTATGGTTATTTTCAAAATATTAACCCTACCATAAGCCTAGCCCTCAGGTTTTTAAAGAATCTGGCTATACACAGAGAGTCATGTATCCCCCATGCAAAGAGAGCATCAAAATTGACCAATCCTAAAGCCCCCTTTAAAAATTCCCTACTGCCCCAAAGCCATATATTATCTATGATACACTAAATAAAGGACTTTTGTCATTGATGTCCCTGGATACATTTAACAAAGAAGATTAAGGCTGTCTTTTTTTCTATAGACCCGCCAATGTTTGCTCTGCAAGCATTGCTCTCACTGCTAGAAGCCAAGGCCAGTGAGTGGTCTGCTGCTAGGAGACATGCTGGCTGGTCCCCTCTCTCTGTACCTATCTCTCTGCACCCTGTGCCGCCAACAAGGCTGGACCATTAGCTGTTTTGGTAAACAGCTTAAACTAAAGGAGCTGAAACACTTTTAGGGCAATAGGGTTTCTTTTCCCATCTGCCCCTTTGGGTGACAGTGCTGTCGTTTAGCCACATGCCCAAGCGTGGGAATTGGAGCCTTGAGCCTCAGTCAAAGTGTACTCCCTTTGGCTACCCTGTGAATTCCTCCTCCATTCCTTAGGTACTGACCCTGAGACACAGAGGGAAGCCAGGGAGGACAACTGACCTCAGAACCAGAGCCAAGGACAGAAAGAAACTCGGCTGTTATCTTTTCCAGTTTATTTCTTTAATGACTTCAAGTAGATATTGTAAAAGTCATTCACTTTCATGGCACACACAAACACACACACACACACACACAGAGAGAGAGAGAGAGAGAGAGAGAGAGAGAGAGACAGAGAGAGAGAGAGAAACACATAGAAAATTTTTAGGTTATTATAAATGTTATTGTTTCTTTAATGTATTTCTAGGTCTGTTTGCTGCTTGTGTGTATGAAAACTACTGTTTCTGCCTCTATGTGTGTGTTGCATTTTACATTGGGTACATTTATCTGCTGTATGAGTTTTATGGTGAAATCCTTAAGTCTTTTATGTATATGATCATATTACATACAAATAACGGTATTTTGATTTCTTCTTTCCTTATTGGTATTTCATTTATCTGCTTTTCTTACCTTATTGCTCTAATTAAGCTTTCATAAGTAAGAATCTACAGTGGGATATGGAATCATTTGGGTATACACTGAAGTGTGCTACAGCTAGAGCATATCGTAGACCCATTTTTAGATTTCTGAGGAACATTACACTAATTTCCGCAGTGACTCCACCACTGTGCAATAAATGTTTCCCTTTTCTTACCTCCATGCCATCATTTTTCTTCTTCCTTTTTTTTATATTAGCCATATTGACTGGTGTAAGATAAAGTAAAGTCTCAAAGTACTTTTCAGCTGCATTTCTCTTCTTACCAATTTTGTTGGACATTTTAAAAATGTTTTCAGCAATTTTTCTTTCATCTTTTGAGAACACTGTGTTTACCTCCATGCCAGAATTGAAAGTGTAAGAAATATGAGGCCAAAACCCTACAGAGAAAGCTACAGGCAACTAAAGAAGACGGAAAGTTAATGTGGTTGTCTTTCCCCAGGGAAGGGCATGCCAATTGGTTTTATAGTATCAAAGAGTCTGTCAAGGAAATATACATACTTTCGATTTTGGCATGTCCATTGGTATCATTCTTGTGGGGTTCACATTTGGGCACTCATATTATTGAGATTCTATGAGTATAACTTTAGACATTACCAGGAGTTACGGTCTCACAGAAAATTCTCTGCTCCTTTGGCTCTTACAGTCTTTCACTTGCTCCTCTGTAATATTCCCTGAGCTCTAGGAGTATTGTAGATGCATTCATTGGGACTAGGTTCAACAACTCTGCATTTTGATTGGTTGTGGTTTTCTGAAGTGGTCCTGTTTATTGTAAAGAGAAGTTTCCTTAATAATGAGGTAAGGCTAAAAAGTAGAAAAAATGTAACTAATATACAAAAAATAAATAAAGAATAAAAATTAAAAATAAGAAGCCTATGTCCAAGTTCCCTTTGGTGTGTTAGTTGTAGTATCGATACCTTCTACTATATATCTAAAATCCTACTATAAGTGAATAGATGTCATATGTGTCCTTCTGAGTCTGGGTTAGTTCACTCAGGATGAGCTTTTCTAGCTCCATCCATTTGGCTGCAAATTGCATAATTTCATTGTTCCTGATAGCTGAATAATATTCCATTGTATAGATGTACCACAGTTTTTTGATCCATTCTTCGGTTGAGGGACATCTGTGTTGTTTCCAGTTTCTAGCTATTACAAATAAGGCTGCTATAAACATAGATGAGGAAATTTCTATTTTTTAGTACTTTTTATCTATTGTATGCTTATTGGTTTGTTTGTTTAGTAGTTCTCTCTCCCGGGCAACAAGACACTTTTCACTGATGGTACTGCTTCGTAGATCCCCAATGAATGCAGAGGCTCTTGGCCCTCATACGACCTCTCAACTGAGATGAGGGACTGTTATACAAGGACACCCCACCCCAGAGAAATGGGATGGAAGGGTTAGGAGGTACAGAAAAAAAATGAAATGTGATGTTTCAGCCTTTTAATACTAATTGTCATAAACTGTTTAGGATAATTAAGAAATGCAAACTAATGGTTATGCAAGCCGGTCATTCAGTTAGGTACTATGACAGCCTATTATAGTTACTTTTTAAGCTAATCAGAAATAAACCAGCAAGAGACAAGCAACATCTGCTTACCCTAATATAAGAGATAGATAGGACCTCTTCAAAAACCTCAAGAGATCTGAAGAATATTGCATTCAAAGATGTTTTTGTAACTTTAGATTTTTTATGTCAAGACATATCAACTCCTGACAGCACCCCCCATTCTCCTCCAAGTAGAGGATGAGCATCGAAGAATCTCCAGTGGGGGATGATTGAATTAGTCGCAAGCCTATCTCTTGGTAGGAAAAGCCCCTTGCCCCAACTGTAGACAGAATGCTGTCCAAAAAGGACAAAACCTGGAAGCAGGTAAGTCGACAGCCTAGCTCTGCCAAGACAGGGTAGGTAAGTCCTTCATAACCCCTACTCTACAATCAATGTCTGTCAGAGAAACGGGGCCAAATGACTGAAGATCGATGCTGTAATGTATGGAGAGAAAATGGGAACTGTCCAGGCAGCCACTGGTATGTCATTTCTTAGTTTGGGAAGCTGCAGGCCCTGTACTTCCTATAAAATCAGATATATTTATCCCTCTCAGGTCTCTGAGGTGGTTGAATAACAGATAGATAGAGTCTCATAATTTAATTTTGAGTTGTTTTGGAGTCAAGAGAGTGTTACAGATCTAAGAAGATACTTTTAAAATTGTGTTGCAAGTTAGTATGAATGTTGAGTCAGATATAGAACTTTAAACTCATGGAGATGTTTAGATAGTAGAAAGTTAAAGTCAGGTACCAAATACATATGGACTGGTCATTGGGAATGTACGATAAGCCATATAACCCTCATAACTGTGGCCTAATTACCTCTGTTGTTTTGTATTGTATTTATTATTTTAAGAGAAAGAGCCATTTGTTGGACTGAAAGGGGAAACTGTAGGGGGAAATAAGATATACCTTAAACTTAAAAGAATACAAAAGGGAAGAGGATTGGGGGTTGAGGGTGGGAGGGTGGGACTGGAGGGGGAATAGGGAGGGGACTGCAATTGAGATGTAACTTGAAGAAATAAAAAATAAAGGAAAAAATAATGAGGTAAGATCAAAATTATTTGTGGACATAAGCATGTTTCTTATAGATTTTTTTAGAGCTTGTGCTGGTTTAGTAAATTCAATAGTGTAGATTATTCTCCAGTATCTATGAATTCATTAGTACTGAGTAGTTAGCTTGATTTTCTATATCAGACCTTGTCTTTCTATTGTTTAAAAGACTTTAAGTTGAATTAGACAGCTGTTCTTTACCACTAAAATGTACATCCCACTATTGCACAATTATGGTTGTCATGGCCTGTTGCCATTTATATTATTCATATGTATCATAGCTGGTTAGGACTGCCAGTTTCCTTACTCCTTTGGAAGCTTGCATGTTACCTTACAGTACTGCAAAAACTAGTCTTCAGGAAGGAAACATTTAGGCTAAGGTCATGTCCAGCTTAGGAGTCTTTGGGCTGTATTTTGGAGGAGGATAGTATTTTCATCAATAGAAACTGGCCTTCCAGTCTTGGGGATTAACCACTGGCAACATCAGTAGGTAATATATTTTGGGAGTCTTTTGGACAGCCTTAGCCAAAAACTTGAATACTTCTCATGTCTGTTATTTGGAGGGTTATTTGTTTGTTTGTTTGTTTTGTGGTTTTCAGCACTTTCAGGGAACACTGGAACCCAAGATGGGAAAAGTTCATTAAAATTATATATGCAGAAATGGTGGTGATTGGTGCCAGCACAGTCTGAGTGACAGGAAAATCAGTAAGTAACTGTGAGCTATACTGGTGCTGTTCAGCTCTCTAGGTTCAACAGGTGAAACCTGGGGCCCTTGCTGGGCTCTTAGGCACCTATGAGCTTGGAGAAACCTGTCACATCTCTGCAGGACCTCTTGGGTCTGAGTGTGGCAAGGCCCCAGATCACTGCTTCATCCACCAGACTGAGTCCCCACCTTTCATGCAGTCATTCCTGACTTTGTGAGTGGACCAGTGGGACAACAGGTCCACAGGAGTGGTGAGATCACTGGAAGATTCTTTCCAAGGATTCCAGCATGGTAGTGAACCAACTGACACTGTGCCTGATCAGCAGGTGGTAGAGCTTAAGTGTAAGGGAGCTGTGTTGAGTCACAGTGTTTTTGGCAGGGACTCACAGATTCAGTCTCTGTTCCACTTGGCTAGTGTGCCTCCCCCTGGGCAGAGCACCAAGGCTGCAGCACCGAGAACTGACATATTGGAGCCATCAATGGTAATTGTGCAACTGGCCAAGTAACACAGGCTGCTCCAGGACACAGTACTTCTGGCTGAGAAGTGCAAGTTGCCTCTGTGACTCCTGGGCAACCATAGGGGCAGACTATACCCAAAGACCAGACATCCAGGCTTGAAGGAAAAGTCAGACTCAGGCCTGTAGATATGGAAGGGATATCCTGCTCTGTCTAGTCTTCTGCGACTCTGATGGTCCTGATGGCCTATCTATGAAGATCAGCTGGATCTCAGAATTCTGCAGGTGGAAGAGATGCACCCCACCCCATTCCCTTCCCTAAGAGCCCAGTTGGGCCACAGCAGGAAGTGGTGAGTGACAGGTGGCACATTAAGATCCAGCCTCCAACACCCAATTCATCCACCCTCCTGTGAAGGGCTACAAGTCATCAAGATCATGGCCTCTAGATCAAAGCTCTTTCCTTGCCACCAAATCCAGCAGGCACCAGAAAAATTAGCCAACTACAATTAGATAACTAAAGTCCAGCTAAAGAACAGGATCACTGAAATCAGGGGGAAATGACACCATCAAAACCCAGCTATCCCTGTAGAGCAAGTCCTGACCATCCTAATACAGCTGAAACATAAGAAAATGATGACAAATCTATACTTATGCAAGTGTTGGAGATCTTAAAAGTGGAAAATAAATTCCTTAAAATTTTTAAGAAAATCACAATCCAACACATGAAAGTAATGGAGAAATCCATTCGTGAAATCCACAAAAACATAAACAAATAGGAGAAGGAAAGAGACAAAGTCATCAAAGAAATACAGAGAAAAATAATCAGGCTGGAGAAGGAAATGAATAAAACAGTTCAATACCTGAAATTGAAGATGGACGCAATAAAGAAAACAAAAGCAGAGACAATCCTGGAGGTGGAAAATGTAGGAAAGAGAAGAGGAGCTACAGACACAAGCATCTCTAATAGTATACAGAGATGGAAGACAGAATCTCAGACATTGACACAACAGCCAAAGAAAATGAGAAAATTAAAAAAAAAAATTCCTCACACAACACATCCAAGAAATCAAAGGCTCAATGAAAAGACAGAACTTAAGAATCAAAAGTATAGAAGATTCTGACTCCAATAACCAGAAAACATTTTCAGCAAAACCATAGAACAAAGTTTCCCAAATCTAAAGAAAGAGATGCCCATAAAAGTTCAGGTGGCTTACAGAATAGCAAATAGATTAGAACAGAGAAGAAATTCCTCCTGCCACATATTTATAAAAAACAGTAAATATACAGAACGAGGAAGGAATATCAAAACTTGAGAGAGAAAAAGGTCAAGTAACATATAAAGGCAGACTCATCAGAATTACACCTAACTTCTCAGAAAATTTAAAAGTTAGAAGGGCCTGGGGCAGATTCTTACAAGCCCTAAGAGATTACACATGCCATCCCAGACTACTATGCCTAGTGAAGCTTTCAATCACCATAGATGGAGAAAACAAGATATTTCATAACAAGACAAAATTTAAACAGTATCTGTCCACAAATCCAGTGCTGCGGAAGAGTCCTAGAAGGAAAAATTCAATGCAGAAAAGATAACTACATCCAAAAAATATCCATAGGAAACAAGTAACTCCATTGCATCAAAAAAAAAAAAAAATCCAAGCAAACACACAATACCACCGCTTACACTAAAATAACAGAAAATAGCAATCAATGATCATTAACATCTCTCAATACCTATGGACTCAACTACCCAATAAAAAGACAAAGCCTTACAGATTAGATTCATAAACAAGATTCATCATTCTGCTACATATAAGAAATTTACTTAACCATACTTGATAGTCTGTACCTCAGAGTAAAGGGCTAGAAAAACATATTCCAAGCAAATGGTCCCAAAAAGTAAACTGGAGTAGTCATCCCAATATCAAGTAAAATAGATTTTCAACCAAAATTATTCAAAAAAGATAGGGGAGGATATTATATACTCATCAAAGGAAAAAATTCATCAAGAAGACATATCATTACTGAACAACTATGTTCCAAATACAAGGGCACCTACATTTGTAAAAGAAACATTACTAGAATTTAAATCACACATTAACCCCCACACATTAGTAGTGGGAGACTTCAACATTCCTCTCACACAGTAGCCACAAAATAACTTAAAATATCTGGGAGTAACTTTAACCAAGCAAGTGAAAAACCTGTACAATAGGACATCAGTACCAAAACCAAAGAGAAAAATAATGAAGCAAACAGAGATCATAAACTAAATGGACTTAACAGATATCTACATAACATTTCATCAAATATAAAAGAATATACCTTCTCAGCATGTCACAAAACAATCTCCAAAATTGATCATATAGTGAGTCACAAAGCAAGCCTCAACTGATTAAAAAAAAAATTGAAATAAACCTTTGTATCTTACCCGATCATGATGGTTTAAAACCAAACTTCAACAACAGCTGAAATAACAAAGTCTACACATTTATGGAAACTGAAGAACTTTCTACTCAATGACCACTGTGTCAGAGAACAAATAAATAAAGAAATTAAAGACATCCTAAAATCCAATGAAAATAAAGGTACAACATACCCAAATTTATGGGGCACATTGAAATCAGTGCTAAGAGGAAAGTTGATGGCACTATGTACCTTCAAAAATAAATTGGAGAAAGCCCATATTAGCAACTTAACAGCACAACTGAAAGCTCTAAAAAAAAAAAAAAGCAAACACTCCTAAGAAGAGCAGATGATAAGAAAACATGAAACTCAGGGCTGAAGTCAATAACTTAGAAAAAAGAGAACAAACTAAATAATCAACAAAATCAAAATTATTGTTCTCTGAGAAAATCAACAAAGTAGAAAAACATTTAGCCAAACTACCTAAAAGGCACAAAGAAAATGTCCATATTAACAAAATCAGAACTGAAAGGGGGAAATAACAGACACTGAGGAAATCCAAAAAAATCATTAGGTTTTACTTCAAAACCCATACTCCATGAAATTGGAAAACCTAAGCAAAACTGATATATTGTTTTGATATACTCTATGTATCAACGTTAAATCAGGATCAGGTAAACAAATTAAACATTCCTGTAACCCCTAAGGAAATAGAAACAGTCATTAAAAGTCTGTATTTGCAGATGATATAGATGATATGCTAGTATACATAAGTAACCACAAAAATCTACTAGAGAACACCTACAGCTAATAAATATCTTCAAAATAATAATTTTGAATAAATGGATTCAAAATTAATTCTAAAATATCAGTGGCCTTTATTTACACAAAAGATAAATAGGCTAACAAAGAAATTCAGGAAGAAATACACTTCATGGTTTGCACAAATAACATAAAATATTTGACGGTAACTCTAACCAAGCAAGTGAAAGACCTGTACAACAAGAAGTTCAAGTTCTTGAAGAAAAAAATGAAGAGGCCATCAGAAGATTGAAAGATCTCCCATGCTCATGGATAGGTAAGATAAACATAATAAAACTACCAAAACCAATATAGAGGTTCAATACAACTCCTACCAAAATACCAACACAGTTCTTTACAGACTTTGAAAGAACAATTCTCTACTTCATATGGAATAACAAAAACCTAGAAAAGCTAAAACAATCTTGTACAAGAAAAGAACATCTGGAGTAATCACCATCCCTGATTTCAAGCTATACTACAGAGAAATAGTAATAAAAATCTCATGGTACTCACATAGAAACAGACCAGTAGATCAATAGAATTGTATCAAAGATTCAGAAATGAACCCACACACCTGTGGCTACTTGAGTTTGACAAAGAAACCAAAGCTGTACCATGGACAAATAAAGGCTTCTTCAATAAATGGTGTTGGTCTAACTGGATGTTAACATATGGAAGAACATAACTAGACCCATATTTATCACCTAGCACAAAACTTAAGTTCAAGTTGATCAGAGACCACAACATAAAACAGTACATAGTAAATCCAATAGAAGAGAAATTGGGGAAAATCTTTGAACTCATTGGCATTGGTGACACTTTCCTGAACAGAACACCAATAGTTCAGGCACTAAGACCAACAATTAATAAATATGAACTCATGAAACTGAAAAGCTTCTGTAAGGCAAAGAATACTTTCATTTGTACAAAATGGCAGTCAATAAATTAGGAAAAGATCTTCACCAATCCCATATCTAACAGAGGGCTAATATCCAAAATATATAAAGAACCCAAGAAATTAAAAAACAAGAAAACAAATAATCCAATTAAAAATTGGCATACAGAGCTAAACTGAGAATTCACAAAAGAGTAATCTCTAATGGCAGAGAGGCAATTGAAGAAATGCTCAACATCCTTAGTCATCAGAGAAATGTAACTCAAAAACACAGTGAGATTCCATCTCACACCTGTCAAAATGGCTAAGATTACAAACTCAAGTGATAGTACATGCTGGCAAAACTGTGGAGAAAGGGGAACACTCCTCCACTGCTGGCAGGAGGGCCAACATGTACAACTACTTTGGAAATCAATCTGGTGATATCTCAGAAAATTAGGAATAATTCTACTTCAAGACTCAGCCATACTTCTCCTTAGCATATATTCAAAATATTCTCCACAAAACCACAGGGATATTGTCTCAACTATGTTCATAATAGTTGTTTTTGTAATAACCAGAAACAGGAAGCCACCCAGATATTATTCAGCCAAAGAATGAATAAAATAACTGTGGTGTGGTACATTTACAAAATTGAATACTACTCAGCTATCAGAAACAAGGCCACATGAAATTTGCAACCAGATGGACCAAATTGATGGAACTAGAAAAACTCATCCTGAGTGATCTAACCGAGGCCCAGAAAGATATGCATGGCATAAATTCACTTATAAATGGATATTAGACATATAATACAGAATACCTATTCTACAATCTACCAACCCAAGGAGACAGGAACCTAACATAATTATCCTATGAGAAACTCCACCCAGCAATTTATTAAAACAGATGCTGAGACACAATCAAATATTAGGTGGAACTGTGTGAGTAATGTATAAAGGAGGGAGGAGGAATAGAGAGACTGAGAAGGACCAAGATCATCACCTGAAAACCAACAGAACCAACCAACCTAGACCCCTAGAGACTTACAGAGACTGAAACACTAACACCCATACCCACCCCCAAAAAACTATAAATGGAATAGACCTATTCCCCCTAGATATATGTAGATGATAGGCAGCTTTGTCTTCATACAGATCCCTTAACAATTAATGTGGGACGATCTATCTCTGACATGCACTCTGTTGCCTGTTAATTAAACAGCTTATCCTAGCTGGATTTCCAAGTTAGGGCCTAGTGCAAGAGGAAGCTTATAGTCCTCATGTGACTAATGAACTGTGGGTCCTCAATATGTGGGGGGATTTCCTCATCTTAGGTAAAGGACAAGGGAAAGAGAGTGGAAATGTAGGACCAGGAGGGGAGGAGGGAGGGGGCTGCAATCAAGATATAACTTGAAAAAATGAAAATAAATTTTAAAAACTATATGTGCATGTTTTACACTTGTGTGTGTTATAGACTCTTAGATAGATAGTTAATAATATGATTCCCTGTAGCTTTCCAGACATCCTTATTCTCATTTTACATACATTCCTTCTTTTATATCTCAGTCTCTCCTTATTTTCTAAACAGCCTTCCCACTTCCCATTTCAGATCACTTGTACCATGCTATCCTTCTCCATTTTGGTCCCCAACCCCACTATCCTAAAATGTACTATGATAATTTCCTGTTTGTAGTTACTACAGGCTACATACTCAGATCTGACAAGTTGGAGTTAGGAGAGCTGAATGAGAAATAATTTCCAAAATTTGTTTTTCTGGGTCTAGATTACACCACACCATATGAACTTTTTTAATTCTGGTAACATATAGTTTAACCAGTGTATTACTTACTAAATATTAAACTATCCACTGAACATATAAACAATGTACAAATGAATACTATGTAAACACACCCCCATTGTGCTGATTTGAATGAAAATTGCTCCTATAAGCTCATACATTTGAACAAGTGGGTCATATGGTACATTTGCTTTGACCTTTTTGAGAATTCTCTACACAGATATTCATAGGGGCTGAATCAGCTTCAATTCTCACCAACAGTAAAGGAGTGTTCCCCTTTTCCATGAAACATCTCTGCACTTATTGGCTTTTCCTTTAATATGTGCCATTCTGACTTGGGTAAAATGAAAGATAAATGTTGCTTTGAATTACATTTCCTTAATTTCTAGGTATAATGAATATGAAATAGATTGTGCTGGTTGTTTTTTGCAGACTCCATTTTTATGGGGTGTCTTTGTCACTTTCCTATTACTTTGAAGAGCTATCATGACCATGACAACTTATAAAAGAGTAATTAATTTTTGAGTCTATTGTTATAGAACTTTGGAGTACCTCACCATCAATGTGGGGATCATAGCAGCAGATGGCAGTTCTAGCAACAGAGCAGTGGCTGATAGCTTACCCATTGAGAAAAAAATCACCCATCTCTCTCTCTATCTCTCTCTCACCCACACACATATACAGAGACAGAAAGAGAGAGGAGAGAGGCATGAGATGAAAGAGGAAGGCAGGGAGAGAGAAAGAGAGAGTGAGTGAGAGAGAGAGAGAGAGAGTTTTTACTGGGAATTGTGTATGCTTTCAAAAACTCAATGCCCAGCCTCAGTGACACACGTCCTCCAAGGCCATACTTCTAATCTTTCCCAAAGAGTTCAACTGACTGGAGACCAAACACTCAAATGTGTGAGCTTATAGGAGCAAATTTCATTCAAATCAACACAATGGGGTTGTTTTCATATAATATTCATTTGTACATTGTTTATATATTCAGTGGACAACTTTCTGTTTAGTAAGTGACACACCAGTTAAACTATGTATTTCCAGAAAGAAATGATAAGAGTGTTCTAGTAAATTTAATCTACTAATGGCTATAGACTAGATAAATCCAACCAAAGGTCAATTTTGTTTTATTTCATTAGACTTTAAATGCAAAGAATTTTGTGTATATCTAATTCTGTACAAGAATTGATATTAAGACACATAAGAAAGAAGTAGACATAGGATAAGAACTTGAATATATGCATAGAGTAGATGTGTAATTATGTTAAACTTCATAAACCATCACATCCTCACAAAAATTAAACTGGACTTGGAATTGTTTCTTTTTTTTTTAATTGACCATTATATTTTTAATTTTGTCTTGATATATTTTTTTAATAATTTATTTTTTATTTCTTCAAGTTACATCTCAATCACAATCCCCTCCCTACTCCCCCCTCCAGTCCCACCCTTCCACCCTCCTCCCCCTCAACCCCCCCATCCTCTTCCCTTCTTTTTTTTTTTTTTTTAGTTTAAGGTATTTCTTTTTGCCCCCAACAGCTCTCCCTTTCAGTCCAAAAAATGGTTCTTTTTCTTATAACTATAAATACAATACAAAACAACAGAAATAAATAGGCCACAATTATAAGAGTTATATGGCTTAGCATACATTCCCAATGTCTAGTCCATATGTATTTGGCACCTGAAACTTGCCTCACAATTTTAAAAATATTTTCTTAGATCCAGAACACCCTCTTGATTCCTAAACAACTCAAAATTTAACTATGAGACTCTAGCTATCTATTCTTCAACCACCTCAGAGACCTGAGAGGGATAAATATATCTGATTATATAGGAAGTGCAGGGCCTGCAGCTTCCAAAACTAAGAAATGACATACTAGTGGCTGCCTGGACAGTTCCCATTTTCTCTCCATACATTACAGCATCAATCTTCAGCCATTTGGCCCCTTTTCTTAACACCACCTCTAGCTGAAGATTAGATTTAAGTTTTGTAAAAACCTGAGTAAGACTTAAAAGGATTTATAACTAAGTCTGAAATTATTTAGCTGATAATAAATTAATAATATATAAGAAACATCATAGTGTTATAGATCCAGCATATTCTTTTTCTGTTTTAGATGATTCTTATGTGTATGTGGCTTGTTTTAGAAATGTCAGTGATTGATTCTTTCTTTATAATTTTGGGGTCCAAAGTTACTTTTCTTCTCTGGCAAACTTACCTTTCAACTTATTACCTCTTCATTTAATCAGTTTTCCAACTTACTTCTGAAGAAAATATGAGCAAAATTATTTGAGCCTTGAAATGGATTGAAGCTATTTACCACTCCAGTGTAGGGACATCATCCAGCACAATGATGCCTGGTTAGAAGAGATGTGAAAGGAAGGAAAGAAACCCTTACCGCATCAGCTGTCTGGACTTGGAACTCGTCTCATTTAGATAATAGAAAATGTAAGGGAAGAAGTTACTACATTATATTGTTATTGTAAACACAGTCCACTATTAAAAGTTCATTGAAGATTACTGCTGTTTTGTAAGATAATAGTGAAAACTATTCAGGTTATATTTATATTTTGTAACTTTCTTGTCATTAATGTTTATGCTGTCTAGCACATTCTATTATTCCTTTTCTTATTCTTCTCTTCTAAAATACATCTGATCCCCAAATTCTCCTCCCTCCTATCTTCCTAGTCCCCCACATACACCTCTACTCTTCTGTAGATTCACTCCTCCTCCTTCAGGAATGAGCAGGGATATTAACTGAACACAGCATAACAAAACTAAGACTAAAAACAAACCCTCACAACAAGGCTGGATAAGGAAACCCAGTAGGAGGAAGAAGGTCCTAAGAGCAGGTAAAAGAGTCATAAATAACCCAACTCACACTGTTAGGAATCCCACAAAATTATCAAGCTAACAACCAAAGTATGTATGCAGAAGACCTAGTGAAGACCCATGTCAAATCCAGGATTACCACTTCAGTGCTTGTGAGTCCCAATGAGCCAGTCTTAGTTGATTCTGTGTGCTGTGTTTGCCTGTTGTCTTGACCCCTCTGGCTCCTACAATTCTTCCTCGAACTCTTCCATTGTGTTCCCCAAATTGCAACAGGAAAGACACAGTGGAAATCGTTAATTTATTTCTAAGGGGAAATCACACAATATACAGTTACTAATACTGTGCATGCTAGTTCCAATATCTGTCCCTCTTTCTTGTCTTCTGAGCTGATGTACCTACATGAGATGCAATAGGGTGTGCAGGTAGATTGACACTGCCAATATGCCATATCTATAATATATTTCTCCCTTGCATTTCAATTTTAAACAATATTTTTTCTCCTTTCCTGGTAGAATTTTAATCCTGCGATTAGTTTTAACGTCAGCTCTTTCTTTTATGAATTGCACTTCTCCTCAGATCCTGTCTCCACAGTACATTTTAAGCTCCCATTTCACATTTCTTTTCTTCCTTGGCTGAACTTTGCTTTTACTAGCTGCATGTCATTTGCCAATGGGTTTCAGCTCTAATGTTTTCGTCTGCATCCCCATTCTTCCTTTTTTTTTTAATCTTAAAATGATTATATTAGGATATTTTCCCATTAAATAACATTAGTTTTGTCACATTTGTTTTGGCTCCCCCTAGACCAAATTACAGTAATTTGCTTGTAAGAGAAAAAGAAGTATATTCTAATCACAATTTGTGGGCTGCAAAAATAAACAAAACAAGGATGTTAGCCTAGAGCACTTGATAATTTTTATATATCGCTGGCTAGGTAGACTGGGCTAGCTTCACACTCACAGAGGTCTGCCTGTTCCTAACTCCCAAGTGGTAGGACTAAAGGTGTGCACTCCATGCAAGTGCTGGGATTAAGGATGTGCATCCCAAGCCCAGCTCCCAACTTCTGCTGGGTTGGTTGCTTCCTGTCCCTCTTCTGCTTGAGCAAGAATAGCCAGACCCATCTGCACAGGTGTCTTCCACCTCCTCTTCCCCAGGAGCCAAGAGTCTCCAGACCTGAGTCAGGAAGTAGAAATTCTATCTAGGTGCTGTCTTTGCAACTAAGGATCCCTGTATTAGCATCCTCAGAAGATGCAAATGCCAGGCGTGGTGGCACACAACTTTAAACCCAGCACAGAGGAAGCAGAGGCAGGTAGATCTCTGTGAGTTCAAGGGCAGACCTAGTCTACACATTAAGTTCCAGAATTTAAAAAGAAATTTCAAAAAAAAATAGTTTAGAAAACTGGCAAAAAAAAATCCTACTTCTAATTTGATTCAGAAAATTAAGGTGTTATACAGGATCTCCATGTCTCTTGTAAGCCTTTTTTTTTTTTTTTTTGTAGTTTCAGACATTTCATCTTGTTTACCCCTCATGTTATGAGTACTGAGAACAGAGTTAGCTGTGTTGTGTAGTCAAGATTACTTGGTTTAATGACTGATTGCATTCACTATTATTTTCTTTTCATAACACTTACTGTATTCTCTGGTTACATCTAAGCCAACACCATGTGTCTCATTATTACAATATTGCTGCCTGGAACAACAGTTTCCTTCTGATACTTAAACCACTATGTAGAAGGGAAAACAAACAAATAAAAAATTACCAAGAACTAAAAAAACCTCAAGAATGATATACTTCTTTCCGTTTCAATGCCCCCTTTGGTTTGTTTTTTGGCTAAAAACGAGCTTTGAGCCTTTTGAAATTTTTAAATTATTTTGTGTATGACTGTTTTGCCTGCATGTATCCATGTGCAACATGTGTGTGCAATGCCCACAGGCATTAGAACTAGGCATAAGATTCCTTGGAATTAGATTAGCAGAGGGTTATGAGCTCTCATTTGGTGCTTGGTAACCAAACTCAGGGTGTGTGAAAGACCAGTCAGTGTTTTCACCTGCTGAAGCATCTCTCTAGCCCCTCTTTTTCCCACAGTGTTTCTCTTCTGGTAGTAAAAAGAAACAATGCAGAGTATTGCACAATCTTGTTCTGTACCCCTGCTAACTGAAGTGGATCAATTTCTTTTGCTCACTATTTTTGACCCTGTGATTGTTGTTTTCTTCTACAAAATCAAAGTAAATAAATGTACCAGTTCAACTCCACTTGCTTTACAGTTTGATAAATAATCCATAGATTCTGATTACAAAATATATAGAAGGCACCATCTTATTTTCTTCTATGAATTGGACAATTATTTTATTATAATGTTTATTTATTGCATCAAGTTACATCTCCATCATAGTGCCCTCTTTCCACCCCTGCCGGTTCCACCCTCCCACCCTCTCCTCCCTCTCCCACCCATCCCATGTCTCTGATGTGGAGGGTGTCTGCATATCAGCCCTTCTCAGTTCAACAGTCATATGAGGGCTAAGAGCTTCCTCTTGCTCTGGGGGCCTATAGGGTAGCACCCCTAGGGCAAATTCTCCCCTCGATAGATAACAAAGTCTAAGTTCTTAATCTTTTTGATGTGTTGGTTATAGGATAGTTACCCTTTAGTATATGGCTAAAATCCAAATATAAGTGAGTAGATACCATGTGCATCTCTCTGAGTCTGGGTTATATCGCTCAGGATGAGCTTTTCTAGTTCCATCCATTTGGCTATAAATTGCATGATTTCCTTGTTTTTGATAGCTGAGTAGTTTTCCATTGTATAAGTATACCACAATTTTTTATCCATTCATCAGTTGAGGGACATCTGGGTTGTTTCTAGTTTCCAGCTGTTACAAATAAGGCTGCTATGAACATAGATGAGGAAATATCCTTGTGGTTTGGTAAGGAATCATTTGGGTGGATACCCAAAAGTTGTATGGCTGGACCTTGAGATAGGGCTATTCCAAGTTTTCTAAGATATCACCAGACTGATTTCCATAGTGGTAGTACAAGTTTGTACTCCCACCAGCAATGGAGGAGTGTTCCCCTTTCGCCACAACCTCGCCACCATGTTCTGTCATTTGAGTTTTTGATCTTAGCTATTCTGACAGATTTGAGATGGAATTTCAGAGTCATCTTGAGTTGCATTTCTCTGATGATTAAGGATGTTGAGCATTTCCTCAAATGTCTCAGTGCCATTAGAGATTCCTTCTTTGTGAATTCTCTCTTTATCCCTATCTCAGATATCTTATTGGATTATTTGGTTTCTTGGTGTTTAATTTCTTGAGTTCTTTATAAATATTGGATATTAGCCCTCTGTCAGAAGTGGGGTTGGTAAAGATCTTTTCCCAATACAAAATCAATTCAAAATAATCAGAAGACCTTCTTTATACAAAGGATAAATGGGCTGAGAAAGAATTAGGGAAGAAACACCCCTCACAATAGCCACAAACAATATAAAATACTTATGGGTAACTCTAACCAAGCAAGTGAAACACCAAGAATTTCAAGTCCTTGAAGAAAGAAATTAAAGAGGACATCTGAAGATGGAAAGATCTCCCATACTTATGGATATGTAGGATCAACATAATAAAAATGGCCATCTTACCAAAATCAATACACACATTCAATGCAATTTTCTAGCAGAATACCAACACAATTCTTTATAGATCTTGAAAAAATAAATCTCAACTTCATATGGAATAACAAAAAACCAGAATAGCTAAATCATTCCTGTACATTAAAAAACAAAACCAAACAAAAACTTCTGGAGGTATCATCATCCCAGATTTCAAGCTATACTACAGAGCAATAGTAATAAAAACAGCATGGTACTTGGTAAAAACAGACCAGTGGATAAGTGGAATTGAATTGAAGACCCAGAAATGAAGCCACACACCTATGGTCACTTAATTTTTGACAAAGAAGGCAAAACTGGACAATAGAAAAAGGACAGCATCTTCAACAAATGGTGTTGGTCTAACTGGATATCGACATGTAAAAGAATGAAATTAGTCTCATACTTATCACCTTGGATCAAAGACCTTAACATAAAGTCGGACACACTATATCTATTAGAAGAAAAAGTAGGGAAAAACCTCGAACTCATTGGCATAGGTGACAACTTCCTGAACAGAACACCAATAGCTCAGGCTCTAAGAGCAACAATCAATAAATGGGACCTCATGAAAGTGAAAAGCTTCTGTAAGGCAAAGGACACTGTCACTAGGACTTGGACAATTTTTAAATTTACTTGAGATATTGAGAATATATCTCCATCGTAGATCACAGATCACGTGATTAGCATGTGTATGGCTCTTGGTTCCATCTTCCAAACTGAAAAATTATTTTAAGATTCAATAATTCTTTGATTATTAAATATAAGACTGGATAAATAGTATTACTTAAACCTAAAGTTTATGCTTACTTTCATTTCCTCACAATTCATTAGATATTTATTTTAGAGTTAATTAATTTACAAAATGAAAAGATCCATTAGATACATTATAAATTTGGTGAAATTTTAATAAATATTTTTATTGAAACATTCACTCCAACATATTATGAAGAACAACATGGAATATCAAGTAGAAGATCTTCTGAGAAATTTTGTGAAAGAAAAGCACATAGTATCAGCAAACAATTTCCTGAAACAAAAGTTTGAGGACAGAGTGGCAAAGCCTGTAACAGATAATGCTCACATAAATTCCCAACTAAAACGCTATAAATGCTGCTGTCTTCTGTGAATTTACAAGTGTCACATGCTTTGAGGAGACAGTGTACCATTAACACACATTGAAAATGTATTTGGTATTTACAGTGTTCTCTGCCTGATTTATTCAGGCATAACAAGTGTGATTTCATGCCAACATTATGTAGTCAATGCATTTCATGTGATTTCTCATCATTAAAGTGGGTAGATATTCATAATTATTTAGCAAACATTTGATTGGCTAGCATTTTGTCTCCTTTTGTATTGTCTTGCTATTAAAGTACAACTTTTGCCTTTGGTTGATTTGTCATTGGGTGGTTTTTTACTATCGCTTCAGGGAGACTTTTAGAAACATAATTGTTTTCAGAGTAAAAATGTCCTTTCAGAAGGAACATACAAAACTTTTTTCTGTCATGAACAACATATGAGCCTACAATGTTCTCTGTATATAACCTCATAGTTTGAGTATTTTAATCTGGACAATGAGCTAAACTTTTTGTTGTTATTTTAACAAGAATTTCTAATTTCATTTTTTAGTCTAAAATGAAAACAAGTATTTTTTTCTGGTTTGTTACTTATAGTTTCCTTAATCATACTAAACATAGTAACATTTAAACAAGATACCTTCTTTTCTCTTATAATTATACATTATATAAAATTTCTCTTAGGTTTTCAATGTTATTATCCTTTTGGGATGCATGTACATGTAAGCAATCATATTTAACTAAGTTCTGATACATCATATATTTATTTCATCTTTGATTCTAACCATAGTACTGTGCCTAATTTACTTCCTGAATACAGTATTTTCCCTTGTTTAATATCCACATATATCATCAAAATTTGTGTAGCATTACAATCTAATCTTGTTTTGAATATAAATTCTGTGGTTTATATTAAAATGCATTGCTCTTGGCTGTGTTTTGTTCTGCCTTTCCATTCAGATTTTTAATAAAAGTATGAAGCATCAGAGTATTTCACATGAGAAACTTTGAAGTACTTCATATTATAAACATCTCCAGGGTGAAATCGCAGATAACATCACAGGAAATTAAGATTCTGTGTGATGCGGCCTTATTGAACTTTGTCACTAGAACTCAGCAACATGCAATGCTTTTTCTGTACTCAAGGTGTTTGTTGATTTTTCAAACAAATAATCGTATTTGTAGTTGCTATTTCCCAAAATCATCACTTTCCTTTCCAAACAGCTGCCTCAATGAGTTTGCTATAAATCTTAATTAGTTCCGGGCTTAGATAATCAAGTTGCAAAAAATGAAGTGCAGACATAGCGGGTGTGGGAATTAGTCACATGACTCTTTCTCTGACTTGCTTCCACATTGTCAGATCAGGACATATTTAAATTGACACAGACATCACTGAAGTGAACCCTCATCATCTGATTTCCAAGCCTTATTCATTTTCTCATCTGTGCACACACAAACATAATGTTTACAGCAAAGGCATTTTTTTCAGAATATGCAGAGCTCTAGGACACCAACACCTGGCCTATGAACCCTCAATAAATATTAATTAGTTCTACTAATTAGAAATGTCGACACATGCATTGCTGATAACAGTTGAGGATACAACTGAAGACAAGAAAGTTTTCAGTTAATCAAATATCAAGGATTATTTTACAAGATTGGAGATATTGATATAGTAATAAAGTCCAAAGCATATTGTGGAAGTTTTTGAGACATAAAACATTCCTCTAATCTAAATGTGAAATAACCTTGCATAGAAACAAGATTTTCAACAACCTGGATACAAGTGCTTCATGCTCATAGAAGCTTCTATTAAACCATATGCTCAAATACAAGCTTAAATGAAAAGGTAACTGACAGCTTTTGTGAAGGATGATTTTATGAAAAGGTCTCAATAGAAAGGAATTATTTTTTGCCTTCCTGGGTACAGGTTTGCTGTCTGTGTAGCCTATTAAAAAGTCTTCTAATGGGATGAGTGTGCTTACAGGCAAAGAAGAAGCCTGATTTTCCCCAGGACTATGTACTAGCCTTGTAAGGAAGTGATTGTGTATGGGATATTTGCCAGGCTTCTCACTGTTCTTGGTGCTTGATTTTGAGTTCAAGACTGAGAAAAACATAAAATTAATGTTGCCTCCTTTGGTGGCAGAACTTGAGATTTATTATGAAGGCACGTTATAGAATTGTCCCTTGAGATTGACCCAGATTCATGCCAAGGATGGGGTGACCTGGAATCTTAGCTGTGGAAGTTGTCTGTCAAAGTTCTTGATAACTCTAGGTATGAGGGTCTCAAAGAGTGGGAGCTAAGAAAATTATTGTGTTTCTCACTGATAGAGTTTATTTTACCATCATTGATATTAATAGGTAATTACTGTTATGATTCTTTAAAGCACATTTGGGTTTTTCAATTTTTTTTTTTTTTTTTGGTTTTTCGAGACAAGGTTTCCCTGTGTAGCCCTGGCTGTCCTGGACTCACTTTATAGACCAGGCTGGCCTCCAACTCACAAAGATTCACCTGCCTCTGCCTCCCAAGTGCTGGGATTAAAGGCGTGCGCCACCACCGCCTGGTGGGGTTTTTTAAATTTAAAAGTTCAAGTTGTGTAAAAAAAGGTGACTATTTTTTATTTAGCATTAATTCAATTTATGTCTATCCTCAAAAAAGAAATCATGTAAAAGAAATTCTTCAGCACTTCCAAATTTTGTCTGATATATGGATTATATTTAATGTATTATATTCATTCTTTGAATTAATGGTGTTTCTGGATTAAGTAGAGATTGTTTCCTAGGGGGTCCTATGGAACTGAAAAAAACTCCCAGGGCTCTTAAATAAAATTTTCAAAAATTAATAATTAATCAACAATATAAACTGATTTTAAAATGATCTTTAAAAATGGGTAATATCCTGTGAAACACATGTTTTGAACATCTTGACAATTAGGATTCCTAAAAAATGTTCAAGAGTATAAATTAACAGCCTTTAAAAAGGAATTGTTACATGAACACTTCATTTCAGAATCAGTCTTGACTTCTTCACAGGTGCTGATATAAAGTGAATGTCACTAACAGCCAAGAAACATCTCTGTGAATTATTTATGATAGATATTTTAAAACAAACAAAATAAATACTAGCCTTAATATATATATATATATAGTTATACTAGTGATATATATATGTATTTGGATATTTTATAAATTTGATATTTTACATATTTTATAAATATATCACCAGCATAAGTTATACTATAAGTATGTATCATCATACATATATATCACTAGTATACTAGTACTATATATATAATGATATATATATTTCATTAGTATAACAAATTTAATTCCAGTTTCTCACAATTCTTTTCTTTTTTTTTCTTCAAGTTACATCTCAGTAACAAACCCCTCCCTATTCCCCCTTCCTATCCCGCCCTTCCACCCTCTTCCCCCCAGAAGTTTCCCCTTTCAGTCCAACAGATGGTTCCTTCTCTTATAACAGTAAGTATTATACAAAACAATATATATAATTATGCCACATTTATGAGAGTTAAATGGCCCAGTATACCTTCCCAATGTCCAGTTTATACATATTTGGCCCCTGACTTTAACATTCTACTATCTAACCAACTCCATGAGTTTAAAGGTATATATGTGACTCAACATTCATACTATCTTGCAACACACTTTTAGGAGAATCTTCTTAGATCTATAACACTCTCTTGATTCCTAAACAGTTCAAAATTTAACTATGAGACTCTAGCTGTCTATTCTTCAACCACCTCAGAGACCTGAGAGGGATAAATATATTTTCTTATATAGGAAGTGCAGGGCCTGCACCTTCCAAAACTAAGAAAGAACATACCAATGACTGTCTGGACAGTTCCCATTTTCTCTCCACACATTCCAGCATCAATCTTCAGCCTTTGGGTCCTGTTTCTCTGACAGACATTTGTGGTAGAGCAGGAATTATGAAGGACTTACCTACCCTGTCTTGACAGAGTTAGGCTGTCGACTTCCCTGCTACCAATTTTGTCCTTTTTGGACAGCAGTCTGTCTGCAGTTGGTGCAAGCGGTTTTTTCATGCCAAGAGAAAGGCTTGCCACTAATTCAACCATCTTACAGTGGAGGTTCTTCGATGCTTATCTTCTACTTGGAGTAGAATACGGGGTGCTGTCAGGCGCTGATATGTCTCGATATCAAAAAAAAAATCTTGATTTAAGATAACATCTTTGAATGCCATATTCTGCAGATCTCTAGGGGTTTTTGAAGATGCCCTATCCATCTCTTGTATTTAGATAAGCAAATGCTGCTTGTCTCTTAGCAACTTGATTACTGGGTAGTTTAGAGAATATCTGTGATAGACTGTCATAGTAGCTAACAAAGTGACATGTTTGCATGACTAGGAGTTTGTTTTAACTATCATAGACCGTTTTAGACGGTTGGTATCAAGAGGTCAGAGCTTCACATTTTATTTTTAAGTATCTCTAGGTATGATACCATTAGGAAGCGTTACCTTTAAATTTGTATCAATATACAAAGATCTATTCAATTGTGGTTAAATATACTCTTAATTATGTATCAATATACCAAGATCAATGCCTATGTAGCCCAATATAATCTTAATATTACGTCCATATGCAAGGGTCAATACCATTGTGGCCAACTATAATCTTAATTTTGTATCAATATACAAAGATCAATACCGATGTAATCCAATACAATCTTATTTTTGCATAGTAAACAATGGCCAATACCACTTTAGCCAAATAAACTACTAATTTTGTATCAATATACAAAGGTATAAGGGCATATTCAATAATCTGCCCCTTCTTCTTGTACCTTCCTGTGCTATGTCTATATCTCATTTTTCTCAAGCCCATGCACTCCTACATAGGAGAAGAAGAAGGATACAGAAAAGGAAGAGTAGGAATTCCCTGGGGCTAACCTCCAAAACCCATTAAGACAGGACCATTTATCAGCTTGTAGTCTCTTCCCCTACAAAACAGAGTTTTCAGTTGTCCTTCAAATAACCAAAAAGAAGGGCGGAGAAACACCCTCCCCACCCTCTGGCCATGGGACATCCCTCTCTTAAAGTGACTTCCTGCTGATTTGGGTCATAGTAGACCTGTTTGGGGCCCGAACCCAAATGGGAAAAATGATTAAAAATGTTAGTACTCTCCTTTTATGTTCAGTCCTTCTGTTCTCAGCTGTTTAGATGACCTAAGGGGTTTGTAGGCAGAAGCTGATCTTGCAGGCTTCACTGAGGTTCCTGCCGGGGCATTGTGTAGAGCTGAGCGGTCCCAGTGACATTGGATTGCTGTGGTGGTTGCAGGCTCCCGATGGAGACAGCTATTGAGGAAGTCTGCCAGGCAGAATCAACTGGGTCACTCGTCCTCCATGGTGCCTGATTCTGCTCTCTGCTGAGGATTCCACTGTCCAGCCGTCCCCGGGCTCCCCTAATGGGCGCTTCGATTCTCTTGGAACTATAAGGACAGAGCCCTGCCCCAATCCCAACCCTAGGATAATTGCCCTCTTTTTTTCGGGGGGGGGGATGGGGGGGGGCTATGTAGTACTTCTCCTGAAGCAAATTTGGCCTTCTGACAACATACAAAGCGTTATCTTTCAATCCGAGTTAAAGAAGAAATCATTCCGTCACTTTGGAGCTAAACCAGCTCTAGTGTATATATTTTGAGATCCCAAAGGACAATCTGCCTGCATCGAGAAGGCAGTTTGTAAGTAGCTTCCAAACCTAGGTCCCTCCAAATCCCATGTGTGTGTCTCTGAACTCTAATTATTGGGATCAGGGACCTGTGTTTCCCATCTGAAGGGATCAAAGATGTGTTGCACCACTCCTGGATCGAAGTCTTTCTCTATTTAGAGTTTGCCCTGCATCAGGCTGACCCTGAGCTCCGGGATCTGCCCATTACTGTCTCCAGTGTGCTGGGAGGTGGGACCAAGGGTGTATTCTTCTTGAATGGTGGGACCAAGAGTATGCACCCTCACCACCCCGGTCTGTATGACTCCAGAATAGATAAGACCACCAACTCTACGGTGCTCCCCCCACCCCCACTCCCACCCCCGTCTCCGCTGAAGTCAAAGGCATGGGCCAATACCACAATTTTCTTGTATTTTACCTTAGCTCCATGTCTTCTCTACACCTGGAGGTCTGCAAAACCAGGCCGAATGGCTGTATCCTCTGTTCCATTCACAGTGTTTCAGCCCTGCCCCCTGCCTTTTTTTTTTTTTTTTTTTTTTTAGTTAATAAATTTATTTGTTTGTTGCTTCAGGTTACATCCTTATCATATTGTACTCTTTTCCCGCTTCCCAGCCCCAACCTCCCATGCTCTACCCCCTGACTCTTCCATCTTGTTCCTCTGGGGTGGAGTGTCCCTGCCTAAGATTCTCTCACCACAGATCAGGAGTCATATGAGGGCCAAGAGCCTCTTCATTCACCGGGGGCCTACGAGGCAGTATTGCCAGTGAATGGTGTCTCATTGCTACTGGGGGAATACTAAAAAAAAGACCAACAAACACACAAACCCACAAAAAAAAAGAATATCAACAAAAAAGGAGATGAAAAAGAGAAGGGAAAAGGAAAAAGAAAAAAGAAAAAAAGAAGGAAAAAGAAAAAGATAAAAAAAATTACGTCCTTGTTCCTTTTGATGTGTTGGTTGTAGTACAGATATCCTGTACGATATAGTTAAAATCCTACTATAAGTGAATAGATGCCATGTGCATCCTTCTGAGACTGGGTTAGCTCACTCAATATGAGTCCTCTAGATCCATCCATTTGGTTGCAAATTGCATGATTTCATTGTTTCTGATAGATGAGTAATATTCCATTGTATAGATGTACCACAATTTTTTAATCCATTCTTCAGTTGAGGGACATCTGGGTTGTTTCCAATTTCTAGCTATTACAAATAAGGCTGCTATGAACATAGATGAGGAGACTTCCCTATGTCTCCGTGAGAGGTCCTTT
>CAJQZJ010032984.1:3640739-3654472 GCA_907164525.1 Lophiomys imhausi | reverse complement strand
GCGGGGATTTGGCCCTGCCAGCCGTGCTCCCAACCCAGCTGCGCTATGATGAGTGTGCGGGATTCGGCCCCTCCTACCCGCCTTTGTGTTCCCAGCTTCCCGTGCTCTCTTGGAACCTCCCTCCCTCCGCTTCATGAGCTGCTGCGGACCACCCGCTGAGCCCCCTGTTTGTTCCTTGCTAATCCTTTCACTATCTTGCAAAGTTTTTTAAGTGGTTATAAGTTCAACCTGATGTGTGGTGAGCCCAATAGGCCAGCGATCTATGGCCAAGTGGACCCTGATTCTGTCTGCTGTAAGTTGGGATCGATCTTACCAGGTGCCTCTCCAAATGGGAGTTCCCGAATCCCAGGTTTAGTTGCTGTGAGAGATGGGGAGATCCTTGTCCTGGGACTTTTAACAGTCCCTTGGGAGCTGTGAGTGTTCCGGGCGGGGGGGTGGGGTCTAGCCCCTCCGGTTTTTGCACAGTGCCCAGTAACTCTGTGTTTTTTATGGCTCTTTTTTCCCCGCGTTCAAAATGTGTCAGTGTAGGTCGCCGCCATCTTGGCCCGCCAGCCACAATTCTTTTCTTAGTAAAATGTAAGTCTGAAATTTATACAAATATAACTAATAATATAGGTCAAGTACATTAAAAATGGGGATATGTACATGTAGAACTTATCTCTGTATGCAAAACAAAACACATTAAAATGTCTACTATTGCAGCTAATAATATCTAACCTTTTAACCACATGTTTAAAATGTTGCTTTTTTATTTTTAATGAGGCACCTAAATTATTATTTGTAAACACTATTTAGAACATTTTATTCCATAAAAGAAACAAAGAGATTTTTTGAGAACTGGATTTATGAGTCCATTTATCTATTTGCATAGCATTACCTATGCTTTGAAATATGCAACCCTAGAGTAATCAAACACACACACACACACACACACACACACACACACACACACGCTTCTTCCCAACAGTAGAGACATTCCGGTTTAAAAAGTCTCTTATTTCAGCATAATTTTCCAAAGTTTTCCCTAATCTGAGAAAGACATGGCAAGTACAAGTAAACTATGTTTTATGGTTTATGTTCAACTCACAGCATGCACAGAAGAGCCAGACTGCAGGCATATAAAGAAATATCACCCGCTGTGATTTGGGTGGAGCTGAAAAACTGTAAGAAAGGCATATGATTTTCTTTCATAGTAAGAAAAACTCCTGAAACAGTTCAACAAGAGAATTGGAAGTTTTTGTAGAAAGCTTTTTTTTTTCCCACAAACAAACAAACAGCCACTATCTTCATCAATAGTAGTTTAGTTTATGACCCCACGGAAGTGTATTATTGTTTCATAGATCTCAGTTTGACGTCAATCTTGATATTGGAGGAAATAGAACAGTGATACCCAGGAAAGAACAAGAAGCATAAGGAAATCCTAAGTTCCAATAACGTGAGGCATCCTGTTACATTCTTCATGCCTCTACTGACTCCAGGATATTGTGTTTTTCAACAACAGTAGAAAGCAGGAGAATAAAAGACAATGCACTTCCAATGAGTTGGAGGGTTTTTCCCACTTTCTCTTCTAGTAGATTTAGTGTGTCTGGCCTTATGTGAAGGTCTTTGATCCACTTGGACTTAAGTTTTGTACAAGGTGATAAGTATGGGTATAATTTCATTCTTTTACAAGTGGATATCCAGTTGGACCAGCACCATTTGTTAAAGATGCTCTTCTTTTTTCATTGTGCGGTTTTGGCTTCTTTGTCAAAAAATAAGAGATCATAGGTGTGTGGGTTCATTTCTGGGTCTTCAATTCAATTCCATTTATCCACAGGTCTGTTTTTACCAAGTACCATGCTGTTTTTATTACTGTTGCTCTGTAGTACAGCTTAAAATCTGGGATGGTGATACACCCACATTTTTTTTTTTTTTTTTTTTTTTGTACAGGATTGATTTAGCTATTCTGGGTTTTTTGTTGTTCCATATGAAATTGACAATTGCTTTTTCCAGGTTTATATAGAATTGTGTTGGCATTTTGATAGGAATTGCATTGAATTTGTATATTGCTTTTGGTAGGATAGCCATTTTTATTATGTTGATCCTACCTATCCATGAGCATGGGAGATCTTTCCATCTTCTGATGGCCTCTTCAATTTCTTTCTTCAAGGACTTGAACTTCTTGTTGTACAGGTCTTTCACTTGCCTGGTTAGACTTACCCCCAGGTATTTTATATTATTTGTGGCTATTGTGAAGGGTGTTGTTTCACTGATTTCTTTCTCAGCCCATTTGATTGTTGTATAAAGAAGGGCTTTTGATTTTTTGAATTAATTTTGTATCCAGCCACCTTGCTGAAGGTGTTTATCAGCTGAAAGAGTTCTGTGGTGGCATTTTTGGGCTTATGTATACTATCACATCATCTGCAAATAGGGATAATTTGACTTCTTCGTTTCCAATTTGTATCCCCTTGATCTCCTGTAGCTGTCTTATTGCTCTAACAAGAACTTCAGGTACTATGTTGAAGAGATATGGCAAAAGTGGACATCCTTGTCTTGTCCCTGAGTTTAGAGGAAATGCTTCAAGTTTCTCTCCATTTAAATTAATGTTGGCTATTGTTGGCTTGCTGTATATCACTATTATTATTTCTACGTATCACCTTGTACAAAACTTAAGTCCAAGTGGATAAAAGACATTAGCATAAGGCCGGACACACTAAATCTACTAGAAGAGAAAGTGGGGAAAACCCTCGAACTCATTGACACAGGTGACAACTTCCTGAACAGAACAACAACAGCTCAGGACCTAAGACCAACAATCGATAAATGGGACCTCATGAAACTGAAAAGCATCTGTATGGCAAAAGACACTGTCATTCGAACAAAACGGCAGCCTACAGACTGTGAGAAAATCTTCACCAACCCCACATCTGACAGAGGGCTAATATCCAAAATATACAAAGGACTCAAGAAATTAAATGCCAAAAAACCAAATAATTCAATCAAAACATTGGGGAACAGAGCTAAACAGAGAATTCATAAAGGAGGATTTCCTAATGTCTGAAAGACACTTGAGGAAATGCTCAGCATCCTTAATCATCAGAGAAATGCACCTCAAGACCACTTTGAGATCCCTTCTCATACCTGTTAGAATGGCTAAGATCAAAAGCTCAAATGACAATACATGCTGGCTAGGGTGTGGAGAAAGAGGAACCCTCCTCCATTGCTGGTGGGAGTGTAGGCTTGTACAACCACTATGGAGGTCAGTCTGGCAATATCTTAGAAAACTTGAAATAGCTCTGCCTCAGGAGCCAGCCATACCACTTCTGGGTATACATCCAAATGATTCCTCACCGAATCACAAGGAAGTTTCCTCATCTATGTTCATAGCAGCCTTATTTGTAATAGCTAGAAACTGGAAACAACCCAGATATCCCTTAACCAAAGAATGGATTTAAAAACTCTGGTACATCTATACAATGGAATACTACTCAGCTATCAGAAACAAAGAAATCATGCAATTTGCAACCAAGTGGAGGGAACTAGAGAAGCTCATCCTGAGTGAGCTCACCCAGATTCAAAAAGATGCACATGGCATCTATTCACTTATAGTAAGATTTTAGCCATATATACAGGATAACTATACTACAACCATTGCACCCAAAGGAACATGAACATAGACTTTTTTTTCCTGTCAATGAGACATTTTGCCCTGCCTTGTAGGCCCCCAGTGTATGAGGAGGCTCTTGGCCCTCATATGACTGCTGAACTGGGGTGGGGGACTGATATGTAGGGACACTCCACTCCAGAGGACTGGGATGTAAGCAATAGGGGGTAGAGGGTGGGAGAGCAGGACTGGGAGGGGTGGAAAGAGGACACTATGATGCAGATGTAACCTAAAGTAATAAATAAATAAATTAATTTTAAAAAGTCAATGTACATTTTGATAAATATTTATGTGCACAATTTATTAATATTATAGATATATGTTTATATACATGAAATTACATAAATATGCAGAAAAGATTATCAATTTTTTGTAAAGTAATTTTGCTTATATTGCCCTGCCCTCTCTTTGTGTGATTCTCTTTCCAACGCTAAGAATTGGAGCTGCAAATTCCCTAAGACTAGTTCAGCACTATTTATAGAGTAAACAGCAGAACTCTTTGTAAGTTTGAAATTTTCTTCTTAACACTGAAAACATTGTGAAAACCTTCAAGATTACACTGTTTAATCTCCCCATGTCTTTGCTTTGTAACATAACTTGAGATTCCATAGAAATCTTGAAGATAAGGTAAGAAATGAGTTGAAATAATAACATCTCAAAACAGCAGATGGCAGAGTTATGATGGAGACATTCCTCCTTTGTATGCATTGCACAATTGTTCATGGTATGTAACCTTTTTTATGGAATGTCTATAGAAATGAGACAATTATCCTAGAAGTCCAAATTCTCTTCACATTCTCATCTATATTAATGATGTATGTTTATATAGAGATATAGATTCATGTTCTTATTTAGCCATATACTGATTTTCATTACTGAAAACGAATCTCATTATCTTCAACAAGAGGAACATGCAAGTACTTAGGGGAAGAATGTTTTTAAATGAATAAACTATGTGCAACTATAAGAATGATGTTCTCTCATTTTATTTACATTCTCTGGCTAACATAAACTATAAAGAATGACTCAGATGTTTTACACATGGTATCAGAGCTCCACTTAAGTTTATTGGGCTTAATGAACTTTCTATTTTATCTGTTATTGAAGTAAATGAACGATGAAAATCATAAGGATAATTAATAAAACTAACAGGGCAGTCATCAACTGGAGCCACATAAACACATTATAAATCAATAACAACTCAAATTTTCTTGGTAGCATATTTTTTTCATTTTTTTATTAATTTATCTTTTTCAAGTTACATCTTAATCAGAGCCCATTCCCTCATCCCCTCCAGGTCCCATCCTCTCTCCCCTTCCTCATCTCCATCCTCTCCTCCTCAGCTGAGGGGACCCACCACATATCAACACACCTCAGTTCATCAGTCATATAAGGGCTAACAGCTTCCTCCTGTTCTGGGGCCTAATATAGCAGCCCAGGTAGGGTAAGGCATTCCACTAACAGGCAATACTATCCATGGGCCACTACTAGTTGGAGTTTTTCATAGGATGCTATAGGAGTTTTCATGCTAGGTTCCTGTTTCTTTGGGTCTGTGGATTTTAGGATAGTTGTCTTCTACTATATGTCTAATATTGGCTTAGAAGTGATTACATACCATATGTATCTTTCTGGGCATGAGTTAGTTCACTCAGGAAGAGCTTTTCTAGTTCCATCTATTTGTTTGAAAAATTGCATGATTTCCTTGTTTCTGATAGCTGAGTAGTATTCCATTGTGTAAATATACCACAGATTTTTAATTTATTCATCACTTGAAGGCCATGTGGGTTTTTCCAGTTTCTCGCTATTCCCAACTTTCTGAGGTATAATCAGATTGATTTTCAAAGTGGTTGTACAAGTTTACACTCTGATCAGCAGTGGAGAACTGTCCATAAGTGACCCCAAATGTTTTACCAAAGAACTCCTACAGCTGGTAAACACCTTCAGCAATGTGGTTGCATACAAATTTAATTCTAAAAAATAAATAGCCCTTCTTTACACAATGGGCTGAGAAAGAAATTAAGGAAACCACACCCTTTACAATAGCTATAAATAAGATAAAATAACTGGACCTAACTCTATCAAAGCAAGTGAAAAATCTGTACAACAAGAACTTCAAATCCCTGAATAAAGAAATTGAAGAAGATATAAGAAGATGGAAAGATCTCCCATGATCATGTATAGGTAGTACCAACATAATAAAAAATGTCCATTGTCCTAAAAGCAATGTACAAATTTGATATTATTCCTATCAAAATACCAACACAATTCTTTTTTTTTGTTTATTTATTATGTATACAGTATTTGCTCTACATATATGCCCGGGCAGATCTCAATGTAGATGGATGTGAGCCACCATGTGGTTGCTGGGAATTGAACTCAGGACCTTGGGAAGAACAGCCAGTGCTCTTAACCTCTGAGCCACCTCTCCAGCCACCCAACACAATTCTTTATAGACCTGGAAAAAACAACTCTCAACTTCATATGGAATAACCAAATCCCAGAATAGCTAAATCAATCCTGTACAAAAAAAAAAAAAAAAAAAAAAATCTGGAGGTATCACCATCCTTGATTTTAAACTGTACTAGAGAACAATTTTAATAAAACCTGCATAGTACTATCATAGAAACAGACCAAGTGATCAATGGAATCTAATCAAAGACCCAGAAATAAACCCATATCCATACAGTCACTTGAGTTTTGACAAAGAAGCCAAACCATACAATGGAAAAAAGGAGAACATCTTCAACAAATGGTGCTGGTCTAACTGGATGTCAACATGGGGAAAAGCCTGGATCTCATTGGCACAGGTGACAACATCCTAAACAGAACACCAATAGTTCAGGCTCTAAGACTAATAATTAATAAATGGGACCTTATGAAACTGAAAAATTTCTGTAAGATAAAGGACACTGTCATTAGAACAAAATGACAACCTACAGATTGGGGAAATATCTTCACTGACCCCACATCTGACAGAAGGCTAGTATTCAAAACATATAAATAATTAAGAAATTAAACACTACCAAACCAAATAATCCAATCAAAAATGGGTTACAGAACTCAATCAAGAATTCACAAATGAGTAATCTCTAATAGGTGAGAGGCACTTAAAGAAATGTGCAATATCCTTAGTCATCAGGGAACTCCAACTCAAAATGACTCTGAGATTCCATCTCACGCCTGTCAGAATAGCTAAGATAAAAAGTCAAGAGATAGCACATGCTGGCAAGGATGTGGAGAAAGAGGAACATCCTTCATGGTAACATATTTTAAGATTAATTTTTATTAATGTATATGTGTATATATCTATTTGTGTAGGTGGCCCATGTGTGCAGGCAGCTCAGGTGGCCAAAACAGGACATTGGATCCTCCAAAACTAGAGTTACAGGCAGGTGTGAACCACTTAATGTCTGTGCTGGGAGCTGAACTTGGTCCTCTGAAAGAACAGCAACAAGCACTCTTGTCGAGCCATCATTCTGTCCCTGTCTATTGCACTACATTTGTTTATTGTACCACAAATTGACTATTCTTTAGATATATTTTATTATTGTCTGTTATTTTATTTTAGACATTTATTTAGAGATTAGAATATAATTGGGTCATTTTCTTTTTACTTTCCTCCCTCCAAATCCTTTCATATACTCCTCTTTGCCATTTTTAAAATTCATGGTCACCTTTTAAAATAATTATTGTTACATACATATATGTATGTGTGTACACATGTATATGTATATTCACTCACTCCTGAATGCAAAAAAAAGGAAAACCTCAATCTTTGCAAAGTTGTAGTTATGCATATTTTCAGAGTTGACCATTTAGTATTGGATACCCAATTGCTATCTTTTCCCTAGGAGAGACTATTTCTTTTGCTCTCAGCATTCCTTGGTTGTGTGTAGTTATTTGTGTATGGTTGAGGTCTAAATCAATTCTGCTTTATCAATTTATCCCCATGGGTTTTTCTATAGTACTTAAAGGAACCACAGCTCTTTCAGTAACCACAAAAAAATAAATATCTAGAGCCATAGCAAAGCAAGATTTCTAACTCTAAAACCAGAGTTCCCTTGATGACCTCTGCCCTTATTATGTAGATAAATGATGTCATTTTACAAATTGAATTTAACTGAGAGTTTGGTCTTATCAAATTAGAAGCAAGCTTTATTCAAAGGAAGCAAAAACACATTCAAAATATACTAGATATGAAGAATAGCTTAAAAACTGAGATTGCCTCTTACTTTGGTTGTCTACAAGGATGTCTATCTGTATTCTTTAGTGAGTTGTGCAAAAGAAGTAGCCAAGCATTTCATTAAGAGAGGATTCCCAGGTTCACCTCTGTACTATTATTTCATCTATCTGAAAAATATGTAAGAATCCACATTTATATATAAATGTTTCAAGATATTCTATTACAAAGAAATCAGAGATGTTGGTAAACACTGGAAATTTGATTCCTTCAGAACATGGACAAGGCTCACTGAATTCAGCACCAGTGGAGATGAGTGAGTAGCAGTATCTGCTAGATTGAGCAAAGCCAAATTAGAATTCGGGTAATTTTTTACATTCAGCACTTGAAGTGGGCCAACAGTATCATTGAGTCCAATATCTATGTGTAGAAGCCTGTGAACTCTTCATAGAGATTTGCTAACTTTTTCATATGTCTTATAACATAAACTATGAGGACTATCATACTACATTAAGTAATGAGATTTAGGCGCAATTCTGATTTTTTGTTGTTTTTAATTTAGATAACCCATTGTGGATTTTGATATTGTATGGTTAAGTATGATACTACCCGACCTTGTATTTTACCTGTGTATTTTTTATAAATAAATACACTAGACATAGAGCAGAGGAATTTCAGATATTTGCTTATGATTAACAATATCAGTAATAGAAAATATAAGATTTCATACCATTAAATATAATCTCTTAAATTTATTTTCTTTCATTCTTACCAAAATTCTGTGCCTTAAATTTAAATACTCCCAATCAAATTCTCTTTTTCTCACTTTCCCTGAATTGAATATATGTAAAAAGCTTGTCCTTAGTGAATGGCATCACATATTATTAAAGCAATGATTTCATCTCTGTTGCGATTTCTTACCATTTCCTCTTTCTTCTGTCTTCTACTTCCAAGGAATCTGTGTTTCATCAACACATTCCCACTTTAAAAAGAAAAAAATAACAATATTAATTTCCCCCCTTTGGCCAATAAATTGAAGCAATTAAATAAGACATGTTAACTGTGCATTTATTTCCAGTAAATTTTTCCTATACTGTAGAAAAAACTAATTAAATTGTTTAACCAGTATTTACATCATCTTTAATTGATCAGTGGTGTTAATCCTTAACCCACCATTATAAATGAATGCACACAGACACCATATGGATCTTAACAAGCCTAGCTAGGCCTGGGTTGTATAAACCTAGCCCATCTAAGCTAGCTCATAATTCTATTACCCAACATAACCCCATATATGCATATGTCCCTTTGGACTATTATTCTCCACACTAATCCGATGTTCCAGGCCACATGGAAAGATCTTGTTTAATCTATCCCATGGCATGTCTTCCTTGTTTACTCCTGGTTTCTTCCCCTGCGACCTCTTCCCAAGATGCTCTGTATCTCTCTCTCTAAAAAGCCTGCGAACCTTATTCCTGCCTACCTCTGTCTTTACCCAGTCTCCAGGCCTCAGCATTTATTTAACCAATCAGAATCAATTAAGTAACAGTCAGCAAACAGGACCAATTAACATTTAGAATGCTTAACACCACCCCATCATTTCCCTCCTTTTGTCTAATAAAAAGGATGAAAGGTACATTTATAATGTTTAGCCTATTTCTATCAGGCAATCTTGAAGAAGAAAAAAATCATCAATCTTGGTGTGTCCAAAGTTCTGAACCTAAATAATTTTTAGCATGTACGTTGTCTCCAACCTCATCAAAGACGTAAGAAGGAATAAAGTTATTATTTGAGTGAATAGTAAGCACAAAAGAGCAGCTTCCACAAAGAAAAAAATGACACTTTGCTGCCTAAACAGTCCCAAATATCTCTCCATATCGTTGGAGCATCACCTTCAACCTTCTGGCCAAGCAACATTATAGACATAATTGTGCAGCAGGAAATAAGGATTTTCCCATTCTGTCTCTGCAGAATCAGTACATCAACTTACCTGCATTTAAGCTCTGGTCCATCTTTGGACTGTGTATAGTCTGTTGAGAGAGTAGGGACATTTTTGTCCAGTAGGAATTATCTCCTGATGGGAGATTTCTTTTTGATGCTCATTGTTTTCTTCCAAGTCAAATGAGAGCTGTCAGGAGCTGACTGTCTTAAAGTAAAACAATTCTTAAAATAATATCTTTAAATGCCATTTTCTGTACATCTCTGAGGGTTTTGAAGATATCTATTGATTTATAAATCTATCTATCATCTTGAACAAGCAAACTGTAAAATTCTATCAAAATTAATCTTACTTTTTATCAGTATACAAAATTCTATACCAATATATCAGAAGATAACCTTATTTTAAGAATAACAACACTTTTAAGTTTCAGAGCAGATTCAATAATCTATCTTTACACCTTATAATTTCTAAACTATATACATATATTCCCCTTCTTTTCTTTTTAAGTCCTTTTCCCTATATAAGAGAGAAAGGATAAAGAAAAAGAAATGGAAAAGTCCTTGAGTCTAACCTCCTATTGTAACTAATCCCCCTAAACAACATCTATAACATATCAAATGACCAAAATATTATCCTCCCCACCTTTTGGGAATGGGGCATTGCTCTCTTAAAATTGCTTCCTGCTGAAATGGGATGTAGAAAACCTGTTTGGGGGGCCCAAATAAAATACAAAAAAAATTGGTTAAGCAATTTAATAGTCCAGTCTTTATCTGTTCAGCAATTTGAATGTCCTGAGCAGTTTGTAGTCCATTGAACTTTGGATGGGAAAGTCAGGGCTTCATTGAAGTCCTGGTTGGAATAGTCTGTGAGCTGGACCATCTGGGCTTGTCTTGTCTTCTTCGGTGTTTGGTCCTTTTGCTCTGAAAATAATTAATTTCTCAAAATTAACATATCCCTCTATTTCTTCTTTTGAGACAGGATTTTTTTTTTTGTATATTCTTGTCTTGGATTTATTTTGTATACTAGGCTGACCTTAGCAAAGGTCAAAGATCCATCTGTCTTTGTCTTTCAAAAGTTGGGATTAAAGGCATGTATCATCACACCGAACAGATCTCCCCTAGGGTCTAATATCTCTCTTGAAACCAGTTTTCCAGTGGGTGTCCCACATCTAAGGAGACTGGCTTGTGACCCCTTTTTCTTTATATCTTTAAAATCTCTTCCAGGGTTAAGATATCTCCCCTAGGGTCTAATATGACCCCTTTCTCTTTATATCTTTAAAATCTCTTATATCTCAGCATTGTCAAATGACAAAAACATCTTTTTTTACCTCCCCATATAGGAAAATCAAAGACATCCAAACAAAATTTAAGCAAAGAAACAACAATCCAAAAGCCTTGGTCTAATTGTGCCATCCCCTGTTGTAATTAAAGTTCTCTTTATAATTCCTGAATTCTGGCTTTGACTATATCCTTGGTGAGCCTTTCCCAGATACTCTTGATAAGCACCTAGTTCTCAGGCACTTGTGAGCTCCTGCTGACATCTTTTGTATCAGGTGGGGCCTCTTTCCTTCCCCCATTGGTATCCTCAGTAGCTTAGCATTCCATCTGTAAACTCTCTCCCTTACAGATACCCTTAAGCCTATCCTAGTCAAATCTTTCTCAAAAAGTATATATAAAACCACAATTGTCAGTGTAAAAATGATCTGTATGTAAAGAGAAACAAACTCAAAATGAATTTCTCCATTTTTAATTTAGGCGGTCAATTTCCTTCTCAATCTCTATTTAGAAGGCTGCCGGTTATTTAGCATATAAAGAGAGCTAAGCTTCCATCTTTGCTGTAATGCAGTAGCTTTTGCTAAAGGAGCCTCCTTCCCTGCTCTTTAGCTAGGAAATTATTTTTCACCAGGCCTTCTCAGGCTGTAAGCATGGATTCTAATTGCTAAATGGTGAGAGCCATATGTAGAAAAAAATAGCTAATTAAACTATTTACCAGTATTTATATTATCTTTAATTGTTTTGGTGGTGTAAATCCTTAACCTGAGCACAAAAGGACTGAATATCAAATGATTCTATTAACATTTTTAACCATTTTTCCATTCTTATTTGGGCCCCAAACAGGTTTACTAGGTCCCAAATCAGCAGGAAGTCATTTTAAGAGAACAATGTCCCATCCCCAGAAGGTGGGGAGGGTGTTTCCCCCCTCTTTGGTTATTTGATGGATAACAGAAAATTTTGTTATTTAGGGGAAGAGACTACAAGCTGTTAAATGGTCTTGTTCAGTGGGTTTTGGATGTTAGACCCAGGGACTTCTCTCTTTTTCTTCTCTGTATCCTTCTTTCTCTCCTATGTAGGAGTGAACAGACTTGAGAAAAAATGGGACATAGACATAGTATAGGAAAGATCAAGAAAAAAGGGCAGATTATTGAATATGCCCTTATACTTTTGTATATTGATACAAAATTAATATTATATTTGGCTAAAGTGGTATTGATCATTGTATATTAATGCAAAATTAAGATTGTATTGGGCTACATTATTATTGATCTTTGTATATTGATACAAAATTAAGATTATATTTGGCCACAATGGTATTGACCCTTGTATATTAATGTAAAATTAAGATTGTATTGGGCTACATTGGTATTGATCTTTGTATATTGATACAAAATTAAGATTATATTTGGCCACAATGGTATTGACCCTTGTATATTAATATAAAATTAAGATTGTATTGGGCTACATAGGTATTCATCTTTGTGTATTGATACAAAATTAAGATTATATTTGGCAACATTGGTATTGATCTTTGTATATTGATACAAAATCAAGGGTAACGCTTCTTAAAGGTATTGTACCTAGTAATGCTTAAAAATGAAATGTAAAGTTTTGGCCTCTTGCTACCAACTATCATAAACTGTATAGGATAATTAATAAATGGAAACTAATAGTCATGCAAGCGTGTCATTTTGTTAGTTACTATGACAGTCTATCACAGCTATTTTCTAAGCTACTCAGAAATCAAGTTGCTAACAGACAAGCAATATTTGCTTATCTAAATACAAGAGATACATAGGGCATCTTCAAAAACCTCAAGAGATCTGTAGAATATGGCATTCAAAGATGTTTTCCTAACTTAAGATTTTTTGATATCAAGACATGTCAGCTCCTGACAGTACCCCCTATTCTACTCCAAGTAGAAGATAAGCATCGAAGAATCTCCAGTGGGAGATGATTGAATTGGTGGTAAGCCTATCTCTAGGCATGAAAAACTCCTTGCTTCAACTGTAGACAGACTTCTGTCCAAAAAGGACAAAACTTGGAAGCAGGTAAGTCGACAGCCTAGCTCTGCCAAGACAGGGTAGGTAAGTCCTTCATAATTCCTGCTCTACAATCAATGTCTGTCAGACAAATGGGGCCAAATGGCTGAAGATTGATGCTGTAATGTATGGAGAGAAAATGGGTACTGTCCAGGCAGTCACTGGTATGTCATTTCTTTGTTTTGGAAGCTGCAGCCCCTGCACTTCCTATATAATCAGATATACTTATCCCTCTCAGGTCTCTGAGGTGGTTGAGAACAGATAGCTAGAGTCTCATAGTTAAATTTTGAGTTGTTTAGGAATCAAGAGGGTGTTCTGGATCTAAGAAGATATTTTTAAAATTATGAGGCAAGTTAGTATGAAAGCTGAGTTAGATATAGAACTTTAAACTCATGGAGATGTTTAGATAGTAGAATGTTAAAGTCAGGTGCCAAATACATATGGACTGGACATTGGGAATGTATGCTAAGCCATTTAACTCTCATAAATGTGGCATATTTATTTCTGTTGTTTTGTATTGTATTTAGTGTTATAAGAGAAAGAACCATTTGTTGGACTGAAAGGGAGAGCTGTTGGGGGAAAAAAGAAATACCTTAAACTAAAAAAAAAAAAAAAAAAGGGAAGAGGATGGGGGGGTTGAGGGGGAGGAGGG
>CAJQZJ010032984.1:3616360-3640339 GCA_907164525.1 Lophiomys imhausi | reverse complement strand
ATAATTCCTGCTCTACAATCAATGTCTGTCAGACAAATGGGGCCAAATGGCTGAAGATTGATGCTGTAATGTATGGAGAGAAAATGGGTACTGTCCAGGCAGTCACTGGTATGTCATTTCTTTGTTTTGGAAGCTGCAGCCCCTGCACTTCCTATATAATCAGATATACTTATCCCTCTCAGGTCTCTGAGGTGGTTGAGAACAGATAGCTAGAGTCTCATAGTTAAATTTTGAGTTGTTTAGGAATCAAGAGGGTGTTCTGGATCTAAGAAGATATTTTTAAAAATTGTGAGGCAAATTAGAAAGCTGAATTAGATATAGAACTTTAAACTCATGGAGATGGTTAGATAGTAGAATGTTAAAGTCAGGTGCCAAATACATATGGACTGGACATTGGGAATGTATGCTAAGCCATTTAACTCTCATAAATGTGGCATATTTATTTCTGTTGTTTTGTATTGTATTTAGTGTTATAAGAGAAAGAACCATTTGTTGGACTGAAAGGGAGAGCTGTTGGGGGAAAAAAGAAATACCTTAAACTAAAAAAAAAAAAAAAAAAGGGAAGAGGATGGGGGGGTTGAGGGGGAGGAGGGTGGAAGAGTGGGACTGGAGGGGGGAGTAGAGAGGGGATTGTGATTGAGATATAACTTGAAGAAATAAAAAATAAATTATTTAAAAAAAACAAAAAACAAAACAAAACAAAAACACCAAAAAAAAAAAAAATCCTTAACCCACCATAATAAATGAATACACACAAACACTGGGTAGATCTTAACAAGAGTAGGCCTGGGTTGTGCAATCCTAGCCCATCTTGGCTAGCTCATAATTCTATTATCCAAATATAACCCCTATATACATACGTCCCTTTGGACTATTATTCTCCATGCTAAGCCGATGTCCATATACAAAGTGCCCATATAAAAGCAAAAAGATGGAGACTGAAGAGATGGCCCAGTAGTTAATAACATTGGATATTCTTCTAGATTATCTTGGTTATATTTCAAACACCCAAGTGGTGACTCACAACCTTTCATAACTTTAGCTTCAGAGGATCTAATAACTTATTCTGGTCTCTGTGGGCACTATGCACACATATCATGCACAGATACACATGCAAGCAAAACATTCATAGATGTAAAAAGAAGCTAATTAATTTTAAAAAGAAAAAAGTATTATACATAAGTTTTGAAGTTGATATTAATGACTTAGTTATTTCTATCTAAATATATAAACTGAAAACTATGTTTTAACAGGTATGCTGGTGGTCATCTATGGGACTGTCAAGTTCATTCCCAGTCACTGATAAAGATCAAAATATTGAATTTCCACTAAACTCTAATATTCAATCCCTGGACAAAGGAAAAATAACAGCTTATCCCTTGAAGTTGGGAGAGGTCTAGAACTGGAAGTCCTATAAATGAACATTGTTTGGTTATTTTATGGGACTCCTGGGTCTTCCCTTTCCTCCTTTTCCCCTATTGGTCACGTTTAGAAAACTGTCCCTGTCCTTCCTCCCTTTTGTCCTCTTAATGTCTTCTGATATCAAAAAAAGCACAAAAATCAAGCAAACAAACAACATCAAGAAAACAGAATCTAAGGGAATCTGCTTTAGTTTGCCTTGTCTACCTAAGTCCCTGTAAAGCTTATTCAGTTTTTTTTGTTGTTATTTTTTAGGGAGGGGGAACTATAGATTACACAGACTCTCAGAAAAACAAACTACTGTATATGCTTAAAATTGGTAACAATTCAAGATTTATTTTTACTATTTTATCCATGGTATTTATTGAATTTCTTCATTTTGAGATATGCTTCTTTTACATAACACAGACTATGCCATACTTAAAGGTGATAAAAGGAAAACTTCCTCATGTCTTTAAATTTGGATTAAACTGAGTAGTCTGTTTCATAAAATGGTAAAATTTGGTAAAAATAATAATTTGTGGAAATTTATCTAGAATCATAACAGTGAATAAAGAGTAATTATTGTCCATGTTATTGTTTTGTACAGCTGTTTTGTTCTTCCTTTGGAGTTGAATGTCTTTGAGATTATTCAGTCTGGAAAATGCAGTTGTAGCACTTAAAATATCCCACTAAATAAACTACATCCATGATTCTGCAGCTGCCTGCAAAAGAGCACCATCATTACCTCCTGCTTAGTTGGTGGATTTAGTTGGCACTAGCTGTGCTTTCAGAGGTAGGGGGATTGCATGGTTCTCATTAAAACAGAGGCATGAAGAAAAAAGGTCAAACAAGAGACACAATTTGTTTTCCAATGTTCTACTACAGTGCCCAGGAAGAATAACTTTTATTCATAACACTGAATGGTATATGATACCCTCAGATTATCAAAATGCATAGTCCAGAGCACAAAAAGTTAATCACAGGAAATATTTCTTTGAGTCCCATAGAAACTTTTAATAGCACATATTTTTACAAAAGGTGGGTTGGATTGCAGAAAATTTAAGTGACTTGTCAATGTTATTCCAGAATTGATATGGCACAATTGTGAGTATGAGGTGTACTTTCAGCCTTACTCATGCAAACTACAATTGACATTAACACAACAGTTCCTATTTATTTCTAAATAGAGCAGTTTTTCTAAATTTTATATTAAGTAGAATGTTTGTTGTAAGATGGCACAACTTACAAAGCCATACCTCTCTATCCTTATGGACATTAACTGTGCTACAATTACCAAAGGAACATACTCCTGAACTTGCTTTCCCTCTTTTATGCAATTCTTTGGGCATAAGTAGCTCTCAAGATTAAGAAGCCACAGGAAATGTGAGAACTTTTGATTTGTGTAATGTATCAATTCCAAAAATTCCCACTGATATGAGCTCAAGAACTCTCAGCATCTCCACAGTGTATCCCTTTGTAATATATATAAATATTATCTTATATATGAGTATTTATATATATATGAGATTCCATCAGATGATATTGAAAAATCATTATAAGGTTAAGGTTAGAAAGTTGACTCACTGATTAAAAAGCAGTCACTCTTCCTGTAGAGGAACTAGATTTGGTTCCCAGTTCCAGATAGGCTACTTATAATTATAATCTCTTCTAACAGCAGTTCCAGGGGATGTGATACCCTCTTCTAGTTAATGTGGGTCAAAAACTTATGCAGGCACACATGTACAAAAGCATTTTAATGAGTTTAAAAAACTATTAATAATGAATTATGTTCAGGAAGTTGTCACCTGTGCCAATGAGTTTGAGGCTTTTCCCCACTTTTTCTTCTATTAGATTTACTGTGTCAGACTTTATGTTAAGATCTTTGATCCACTTGGACTTAAGTTTTTGCAAGGTGATAAGTATCGATCTATTTCATTCTTTCACATGTCGACATCCACTTAGACCAGCACCATTTGTTGAAGATGCTGTCCTTTTTCCATTGTGTGGTTTTGGCTTCTTTGTTAAAAATTAAGTGTCCATAGGTGTGTAGGTTCATTTCTGGGTCGTCAAATCAATTCCATTGATCAACTGGTCTGTTTCTGTACCAGTACCATGCTGTTTTTATTACTATTGCTCTGTACTATAGCTTGAAATCTGGGATGGTGAAACCTCCAGATGTTGGTTATTGTACAGAATTGATTTAGCTATTCTGAGCAATAGCTGAGGCTCTAAGACCAACCATCAATAAATGGGACCTCATGAAACTTAAAAGCTTCTGTACGGCAAACGGTACTGTCATCAGAACAAAATGGCAACGTATAGATTGGGAAAAGATCTTTAGCAACCCCACTTCTGACAGAGGGCTAATATCCATAATTTATAAAGAACTCAAGAAATTAAACATAAAGAAACCAAATAATCCAATCAAAAAATGGGGTAAAGAACTAATCCAAGAATTCACAAAGGAGGAATCTCTGACGGCTAAGAGACACTTGAAGAAATGCTCAACATCCTTAATCATCAGAGAAATGTAACTTAAGACAACTCTCAGATTCCATCTCACATCTGGCAGAATGGCTAAGATCAAAAATTCAAATCACAGCACATGCTGGCAAGGTTGTGAAGAAAGGAGAACACTCCTCCATTGCTGGTGGCTGTGCAAACTTGCACAACCACTATGGAAATCAATCTAAATATCTTAGAAATCTAGGAATAGCTCTACTTCAAGACCCGGCCATACCACTTCTGGGTAACCACCCAAATGATTCCTCACCAAACCACAAGGACATATCCTCATCTATGTTCATAGCAGCCTTATTTGTAATAGCTAGAAACTGGAAACAACCCAGATGTCCCTCAACTGATGAATGGATTAAAAAAAATGTGATATATTTATACATTGCAATACTACTCAGCTGTCAGAAACAACAAAAACATGCAATTTGCTGCCAAATGGATGGAACTAGAAAAGCTCATCCTGAGTGAACTAATCCAGACTCAGAAAGATGTACATGGCATCTACTCACTTATAATTGGATTTTAGCCATATGGTACAGGATAACTATCCTACAACCAACACACCAAAAGGAGCAGGAACATAGACTTTGTTACCTATTATTGGGACAATTTGCCCTGGGGATGCTGCCATGTAGGCCCCTAGTGCAAAAGAAAGCCCTTTGCCCTCATATGACAGATGAACTGAGAGGGGCTGATATGTAGGGACACTCCACACTGGAGGATTGAGATGGGTAGGAGAGGAAGAATAGGGTGGGATGGTGGAACCAGGAAGGGTAGAAAGAGGACACTGTGATAGAGATGTAACTTGAAGTAATAAATAAACATAAAAAAGGAAAAAAAAACTATTAGTAGTGAATTATTGTTAATTCCCTTAACTTTTCAACTGTGTGTTCTTATACATGTGGTTCCATGTTGGTTTGTGTGTTTGTTTCATACATATTTATTTAATATCTGTCCTAATTTGCATCTCTGTTTCTGAGGTAAACATCACCACCAAAAACAACTTGGGGAGAAAATTATTTATTTTAGCTTGCAAGTTAGTCCATCATCTTGAGAACGCAAGGCTAGAACTAAAGACAGAAATTTGGAGGCAGCAACTAAAGTAGATGTCATGTTGGAATGGTGCTTAGTGTCTCTGTCTCCTTCCAGACCCATTGATAAACTTTCATATGCACCACTGGCTCACAGTGGACTAGGATCCCATACATTAACTACCAATCGGGACAATGTCCCACAGACAAGTGTCAATTTGAATGACACAATTTCTCCATTGAAGATTCCTCTTCTCATGTGTGTCAATTTCACACCCAAGATAACATCTTAGTATCCATGAATGTTAAGGCACTGTGCAAGGAAACACAATGAATGAGTTTTACTGCATCGAGTCATTAAAGGATTGTGTGAATGAGATCACAGATAAACAGCAAATCATAGCAGTAATCACTGAAAGGAATGGTATGTTCAGTCACTATAAAATATGACTTGATCCAAGTTCTATATCTGGGTGCAACAGGTTATAAGTCTGGTCTATGTAGCACAATTTGAGGAATGAGGATCTCTGCTGCCATGTGCTCTCTTAACAGGAAAGACATGTACAACCTAAGGACATTTCTTTCTTTTTTGTTTCCTTCTCTCATACAATACTTCACCAGTTTCCCTTCCTTGCACTGCTCCCACTACATTTCCCCTTCTTCCCTCTCCCCCAGATCCAACCCTCTGTTATTTTCCTTCAACAAAAAACAAAAAGAACCCAAAACTGAACAAACAAAATAAACAAAAACTACCACACAATAAAGACAAACCCCAAAATAAGCAACTATTTCTATACTAACCTCAAACCCAGACGGCTAGATTGCAACATAAGAATATGATCGATAACAGTCAATGCCATGTGTCACTACCTGAGCCCAACTGTATTCACACAGCAGGTCCTAAATATTGTAACATAGCTACATCTCAAGGAAAATACTTTTAAAACAACTATATGCTGAGGATAGAAGTCCTTATATAGGAAATAAATCTCTTAAAGAAATCCAAGAAAACACAAACAAGCAATTGGAACAAATGGATAAATCCCATAAAGCAAAAACAAACAACAAACAAAAAACCCAAAAACCAAAAAGCAAACAAACAAACAAACAAACAAACAAAAAAAAAAAAAACCCAGAGATATCCCTAAAACATGGCCTAACAAGCTACAGTTAAAACTTACAGTAAGAGTATTTTTGAGGCAACATCTGTAGGAAGAAAAGGGTCCAAAGCTCAGGCAAAAGCGTCAGAGACACCCACACTTCCATTGTTGGGAATCTCTGAGAAACATCGAGCTACACAAAATCATAATATACACATGCAGAAAACCTAGTTTAGACCCGTATTGGATCCATGTTCATTGCTTCAGTTCCTGTGAGACTCAATTACCCCTGCTTAGTTGCATTTGGATTCTATGGACCACAGAAAACATTTCTTACAGTGGTGGTTTTATGGAGGCTAATAGAGGTGGGATAACTACATTAAAGGAATGAAGCATAAATTTGCTCCTATTTCCTTTAGAGGAAGTGAGATATTCCCAAATTAGCAATTTCATCATCAAAAATAAACAGGGCTGTAGAGATAGTTTAATGCTGGAGTGCTTGCTTAACATGAAAGAGGAATATAGTTCATCCTCAAACTTCCAAAAAATGTTAAAAATAAATGTGATTTGGCATGTGGATAGTTTGTGCTACCCAATCACTGATGCTCAATTCTCTCAATGTCACCATTTCAATTAAAAAAAAAGACTTTATTTAAAGACTTACCCACTGCATTTGCCTTTATAAATCAAGCCTCCATTCTTCTGAGAAGTACTTAATATCTCTTTTGGATTTGCCATCATTTTTCACTTGCTCTTTTGAAATCAACCTTATTCTTTTAGCAATACGAAACATCTGTAATGTTGAAACCCAGCAGGGCATTGGTGAGTTAACATGGCAGCATCAGCAGCAATGGTTCCACATACCAAGTAAAGAGTAGTCTCCCAAATTGTGCTTTCTCTTGGTTTCTGGGTCTCTGACCACTCAGCACCCCACCTTTCTCTTGAGAGCTTTGCTCATTGGCTCATATTTTGTATGAACTTGCTTTAAAATAAGGGTTTACTCAGAGTTTAGCCTCAAGAAATAAGTATGTTCTTGGCTTCTGAATAACTAGTTCTTAGAATTGATTTTAGTTTCAGCACCCCTTCTAAGTAAAAACCATTTCCCAATAAGATGTGCTTCACATAGCTTCTATCTTAGCAAACCCTAGTAGTTTTCTCCTAGGTAGTTGGTGAAGAAAAATAAAGTAGTATTTGAAATAGGTCTCCACTAATGATTAATTTGAATAGATACCTTCATAGTGGTTTGAATGAGAATGGCCCACACAGACTCAAATGTTTGAATATTTATTTCCCAGTTGGTGGGATGATGATGAGGAATTAATAGGCATGGGCCTGTTGGAGGTGGTGTCACCATTCTGGAGGGTGTGTGTCATGAGGGGTGGGTTTTTGAGGTTTCAAAAATCCATTCCAAACCCAGTCTTACTCCCTGTCTACCTCCACCTTACAGATTAGATGTGAACGCTCAGCTACTGCCCCAGTGCTATGCCTGTCATTAATGCCATGTTTCCCACAAAGATGATCATGGACTAACTCTCTGAGACTGTAAGCAATCCCCCAATTAAATGTTTCTTTTTTTAAGTTGCTTTGATCATACTATTTGTTAACAGCATTAGAAAAAGTAACTAAGAAACCTTTCTTTTCTAAACAGTTAACAGTTTCACACCCTTCAAAAATTTAATATGCATTCAAGGTCACTTAAAACTGTCTGTGAAGGATGAAGCAATAGATCATGGTGACACTGAGATTGGGTCACCAACTCCCATAGGTCTTAGTCTCAGACTCACCAAACCAGCCTTCACCTGTTTAGTGACCTCTGAAAAGGGGGCTATGGTCATACTTACTTCAAAGGTTGTGGAGGCTTACCACAGTGCCTGCCATGTTGTATATGTTTACGAGGTGCATGTTCCAATATTGTCTACAATAACACATTAACGTATGGTATCTCTAGCAGCAAGGATTTTCATACATATTATTCTTTACATTATTCCTCATATTTACAAGCCTAAAACATAATTAGAGTGCAGTTAGCAATTCTAACAAAAATTGTATTTTATAAACATATTGAATAAAACAACGTTGTCACTAAGTGAGCTACTTGGGTAGACTTTATGGAACAAATTCCTCCTTTGCTTACACGGGATCAGATTAGTATCAAAAATTTCACAGCTGTCAGCTCATTAACACACTAAGTGTTTAACTTAATATTGATATGATGTTATTGGTACACCTGCTACCCTCAGTGCACACTAAAAGGTGTCCCTTTCTGGGTTGCTAATCAACATGATCATTACTATTATGAACAGACTCTGATTTCTTCCTGGACAGAGAATTATACAATGTAAATACACACTAAAGTCAAACAGTGAAAGGCAGTTATTACTCTGTTGAAATGAACAACATTGAGCACTTGGAAGTAGTAATGTTAGATCATTTTGTGTTATTGTGTTTGAAGTAAGTTAAGAAATGTGGTGTAAGAAGATGGGTATTCTATCTTTCTGATTATTTAGAAACATTCATTATAATGCCAGTAGTCATTATAAATCACTATTATCAATCTTATTATGTAATTTTAAGTAAACATGAAATAATATGATTCCTTATGGCTTTCTCTATCACCCTTAGTATTGTTTATCCCTCCTTCTTCTTCTGTAGTACCGCCTAGGGAATCCTGATTAAAGTACCCTGCTTCCTTTCCCATTTCTCTCCTCATAACATCTGTGCTCTACTATTCACTATTCATGTCTCAATCTGTTTTACCTATGGTCTGCTCTAACTTTTCTGTTATTTTTGGTTACTCCAGATTTTGTACCAACATTTGATGATTTGGGGCTAGGAATCAGAAAAATAGAGAACATTGAAACTTTGTCCTTCTGGGTCTGGGTAAACTCACGCAGAATAGCATTATGTAGATCCATCTATTTATCTGCAAAATGTATGATTTTATTTTTCTTTACAGCTGAATAGTGTTCCATTGTATATATGAATGAAATGATTAGTATCTATTTGTGATTTGGAGATTGGAACTATTTCTATTTTCAAGTTACTATGACTAGAACAGCAATGAAAATGGCTAAACAAATACCTGTGGAGTAGAATGTTGAGTCATTTTATATTATTTTATATTTCATCATACATTTATAAAGTGTGTATTGAAACAGAATTTTGTAACCTCTATACTCACAAACTGGAATACGTGTGGAGTGTTGTGTGTGTGTGTGTGTGTGTGTGTGTGTGTGTGTGTGTATTTGTGCACTGTGTATGTGAAACAGTCTCTTGCTTTCTTAGTTGGAAATCATATTGCCTGACAGAACAGGCATGTATCAGAGTTTTAGGATAAGACCACACTTCTCTGGATTTATAAGTTAGGTGCACATAGAGGAAGAAAGCTGCAGGGTAGCCAGGAGGTTCAGAGATTATTTTCCTTCCTAGCTTAGTTGTGCTTACTGACTGAGAAAACTGTGCTCCAGAAGCATTTCTGTCTCTACATTGGATTCTATTGCTGAGGAAATGTGCTCATGAACTCTTTCTTATGTTCTTATACTGTAAATGTACTATGTAAAACATTCTTTTTTGTTTTAAAGACATACCTTTTCCTACTTTTTATTATTTCTTTTACAATACAGACAGGGGCAGACAGGATAATTTTTACCTATCAATTTTCCTACATGTTTGCAGTCATCCAATACAGACAAAAGATTTTTTTTTTTGTCAAAACTGAGAGTTCTCTATAGCATACATTTGATAGTACATGTCCTGATGAGTGTTAGGAAAAATGTTTTATTATATCCTTTGTGACATGGGAGAACGCAATTCAAGATGACTGACCTACTTTAAATAAAAGATGGACCAAGGTGCAAGTGAGTACCTGAAGTCTACTACACTACTTTTTATAAGCCTTATATTAACATTATTACAAATATGATAAATATTATAAATATTCATATTTGTAGATCAACTTCAGCAAACCAAATATATTATAAAATATTAGTTAGTTATATCCAGTACTGTTATGGACTCAACACATAAATATTGTTCTATTTCTCCCTGTTCTGTGTAACTCTAGAATTTATAAGACAACTAACTCTATAGTGCTCCTCCGTATCTGCTGAAGTTAAAGGCATGGGCTAACACCACGCATTTCATGTATTTTACTTCATCTCTAAGTTTTTTCGACTCTTGGAGGTTTATAAAACCAGGTTGAATGGCTATAAACTTTATTTTATTTACAGTGTTTTAAAATTGTTACCTGCTTTTTTTAATTAATAAATTTATTTGTTTGTTGCTTCAGGTTACATCTCTATCATATTGTCGTCTTTCCTTGCTTCCCAGCACCACCCTCCCATCCTCTACCCCCTAATCCTTCCCTCTTGTTCCTCTGAGGTGGAGTGTCCCTACATAACAGTCCCTCGCCACAGTTCAGGGGTCATATGAGGGCCAAGAGCCTCTTCGTACACTGGGGGCCTACGAGGCAGTACCGCCAGTGGAAGGTGTCTCCTTGCTAGGAAGGGAAAACTAAAAAATGACCAAAAAACACACAAACCCACAAAAATAAAGAACAACAATAAAAAAAGAAAGGAAAAAGAAAAAAAAGTCTATGTCCATGTTCCTTTTTGGTGTGTTGGTTGTAGTACAGATATCCTGTACTATATAGCTAAAATCCTACTATAAGTGAATAGATGCCATGTGCATCCTTCTGAGTCTGGGTTAGCTCACTCAGGATGAGCTTCTCTAGTTCCATCCATTTGGTTGCAAATTGCATAATTTCATTGTTTCTGATAGCTGAGTAATATTCCATTGTATAGATGTACCACAGTTTTTTAATCCATTCTTCAGTTGAGGGACATCTGGGTTTTTTCCAGTTTCTAGCTATTACAAATAAGGCTGCTATGAACATAGATGAGGAGACTTCCCTATGACTCTGTGAGGAGTCATTTGGGTGTATACCCAGAAGTGGTTTGGCTGGGTCCTGAGGCAAAGCTATTCCAAGATTTCTAAGATATCGCCATACTGACCTCCATAGTGGTTGCACAAGCCTGCACTCCCACCAGCAATGCAGTAGGGTTCCCCTTTCTCCACACCCTCGCCAGCATGTGCTGTCATTTGAGCTCTTTATCTTAGCCATTCTGACAGGTGTGAGATGGAATCTCAGAGTCCTCTTGAGTTGCATTTCTCTGATGATTAAGGATGTTGAGCATTTCTTCAGGTGTCTCTCAGCCCTTAGGGATTCCTCCTTTGTGAATTCTCTATTTAGCTCCATCTCCCATTTTTTGATTGGATTATTTGGTTTCTTGACATTTAGTTTCTTGAGTTCTTTGTAGATTTTGGATATTAGCCCTCTATCAGATGTGGGCTTGGTGAAGATTTTCTCCCAGTCTGTTGGTTGCCGTTTTGTTCGAATGACAGTGTCTTTTGCTTTACAGAAGCTTTTCAGTTTCATGAGGTCCCATTTATTGATTGTTGATCTCAGGTCCTGAGCTGTTGCTGTTCTGTTCAGGAAGTTGTCACCTGTGCCAATGAGTTCGAGGGTTTCTCCCACTTTTTCTTCTAGTAGATTTAGTGTGACCGGCCTTATGTTTAGGTCTTTGATCCACTTGGATTTAAGTTTTGTAGAAGGTGATAAGTATGGGTCTAATTTCATTCTTTTGCAAGTGGATATCCAGTTGGACCAGCACCATTTGTTGAAGATGCTGTCCTTCTTCCATTGTGTGGTTTTGGCTTCTTTGTCAAAGATTAGTTGGCCATAGGTGTGTGGGTCCATTTTTGGGTCTTCAATTCAATTTCATTGACCCTTAATCCCATCATTCAAGAAGAGTACACCCTTAATCCCAACACACAAGAGACAGACAGGCAGATCTCAGAGCTCAAGGTCAGCCTGATACAAAAAAAAACTCTAAATAGAGAAAAACTTTGATCCAGGAATGGTGGATCACACCTTTAATCCCTTCAGAACCACAGGTCTTTGATCCCAATAATTAGAATGCAGAGACAGACACAGAGGATTTGGAAGGACTTAAGTTTAAAAGCTACTTACAAAAGGCCTACTCAATACAAACAAATTGTCCTTTGAGATCTGAAAATATATACACTAAAGCTTGTTTAGCTCCAAAATAAAAAAAAAATTTCTTCTTTAATCCAGATTGAAAGATAATACTTTATATATTGTCAAAAAAAAAAAACAAATTTGCTTCAGGAGAAATATTACCTGACCCCCCCCCAAAAAAAAAGGGTAAATGTCCCAGAGTTAGGATTAGGGCAGGGCTCTGTTCTTATCTTTCCAGGAGATATAAAGCCTCCATTCAAGGAATCGAGGGACAACTGGACAACGGAAATCTCAACAGAAAACAGAATCAGATACCAAAGAAGACGAGTGGCCCAGATGATTCAGCCTTGCAGACTCCCTCAATAGCTGTTTCCATCAAAAGTCTACAACCACAACAACTCAAAATCGCTAAGATCCTTCAGCTCCACACACTGCCCTAGCCAGAACTTCAGTAAAGGCCTGAAGATCAGCTTCTGTCTACAAACTTCTTAGGACATCTAAACAGCTGAGCACAAAAGGACTGAACATAAAAGATTGTACTAATATTTTAAACAATTTTTCTATTCTGGTTCGGGCCCCAAACAGGTTTACTATGATACAAATCAGCAGGAAGTCATTTTAAGAGAGCAACGTCCCATGCCCAGAGGGTGGGGAGGGTGTTTCTCTCTTTTTGGTTATTTGATGGATAACAGAAAACTTTGCTATTTAGGGGAAGAGACTACAAGCTGTTAAATGGTCTTGTTCAATGGGTTTTGGAGGTTAGACGCAGGGACTTCCTTCTTTTTCTTTTCTGTATCCTTCTTTCTTTCCTATGTAGGAGTGCACAGACTTGAGAAAAATGGGACATAGACATAGTATGGGAAGGACCAAGAAGAAGGGACAGATTATTGAATATGCCCTTATACCTTTGTATATTGATACAAAATTAGTATTATAGTTGGCTAAAGTGGTATTGACCATTGTATATTGTGCAAAATTAAGATTGTATTGGACTACATTGGTATTGATCTTTGTATATTGATACAAAATTAAGATTATAGTTGGCCACAATGGTATTGACCCTTGTATATTGACGTAATATTAAGATTGTATTGGGCTACATAGGCATTGATCTTTGTATATTGAAACAAAATTAAGAGTATATTTGGCCACATTGGTATTGATCTTTGTATATTGATACACAATTAAAGGTAACGCTTCTTAAAGGTATTGTACCTAGTGATACTTAAAAATGAAATGTGAAGCTCTGTCCTCTTGATACAACCCATCTTAAACCGTTTAGGATAGTTAAGAAATACAAACTCCTAGTCATGCAAGCGTGCCATTTTGTTAGCTACTATGACAGTCTATCACAGATATTCTCTAAGCTACTCAGAAATCAAGTTGTTAAGAGACAAGCAACATTTGCTTATCTAAGTAGAAGAGATAGATAGGGCATCTTCAAAAACCCCAAGAGATCTGCAGAATATGGCATTCAAAGATCTTTTCTTAAATTAAGATTTTTTGATATCGAGACATATCAGCTCCTGACAGCACTGCCTATTCTACTCCAAGTAGACGATGAGCATTGAAGAATCTCCAGTGTGAGATGGTTGAATTAGTGGCAAGCCTATCTCTTGGCATAAAAATTCCCTTGCTTCAACTGTAGACAGAATGCTATCCAAAAACGACAAAACTTGGTAGCAGGGAAGTCGACAGCCTAGCTCTGCCAAGACAGGGTAGGTAAGTCCTTCATAATTCCTGCTCTACAATCAATGCCTGTCAGAGAAACTGGACCAAAAGGCTGAAGATTGATGCTGTAATGTATGGAGAGAAAACAGGAATTGTCCAGGCAGCCACTGATATGTCATTTCTTAGTTTTGGATGATGCAGGCCCTGAACTTCCTACATAATCAGATATATTTATCCCTCTCAGGTCTCTGAGGTGGTTAAAGAATAGATAGCTAGAGTCTCATAGTTAAATTTTGAGTTGTTTAGGAATCAAGAGGGTGTTCTGGATCTAAGAAGATGTTTTAAAATTGTGATGCAATTTAGTATGAAAGCTGAGTCAGATATAGAACTTTAAACTCATGGAGATGGTTAGATGGTAGAATGGTAAAGTCAGGGCCCAAATATGTATGAACTGGACATTGGGAATGTATGCTGGGCCATTTAACTCTCATAAATGTGGCTTATTTATTTCTGTTGTTTTGTATAGTATTTACTGTTATAAGAGAAGGAACCATTTGTTGGACTGAAAATGGGAGCTGTTGGGGGGAAGAGGGTGGAAGGGTGGGACAGGAAGGTGGAGTAGGGAAGGGATTGTGACTGAGATGTTACTTGAAGAAATAAAAAAATAAAGTATATAAAAAATTGTTATATTTCTCTGAAGGTTTTAATAAATATTAAGCATATATACACATATAAATTTCAAAAGAAAATTCGTTGAGAATACTTAAAATTTGAATTATTCAACTTAATTTGTGTTTTTCAACATATATGGTAAAACTTTACAAATAGCTTTTGATAATTCTGTTTTTCATGTTGGATTGTTTGTTAAGGTTTACTTCATATGGACTGGACTTACTTATTTCACTTAAGGTATACACTTCAATGTTTTTATTGACATGTATAACTCAGAACTGTAACATTCTTTCCATATAATCACACTAATATGAATATTACAATTAAATCAATCATACTCCATTTTCTCAGTGCATATAGAAAGTGTCTTCAAAAGCAATGCACAAACTTCAATTAAAGAAGATTACTAGCAATTGAAAATCGTACCAGTAGTGTCCAGGAGATGTCTTCTTGCTGCTGGAGGACACAGCCTCTGTGTAGATGAACCAGGAGCCTCTAGGAGATGTCATCTTGCTGCAATAGGATACTGCCTCTGTGTGTATGGGGATTAGTGCTGGAAATTAGTTCCTGCTGAAAGGTATGGCAGCTGTAGAAACTTCATAAGTAAGATAACAATGTCATGTCCAAAAGAAGTTGAATTTTCCTTTCACGGAACATTGTATTTGTTTAAAAAAAATAATAAATTAATTATTTAAGTTTCATACAATTGTATTTTGTACACAGAGACTATCCCTCTATGCCCTTATATTTTCTCCCTCCTTCCCTATGCATTATAACTCTCAGTTCCCATAGATTATTTATTTCTACTTTCATGCCATATATACGTTTATAGGAATCTATATATCTGCATAAACTCTAGTAACCAAAATAAGAGAAAGTGTGACATATTTGCTTTTTTTGAGACTTTCTTAAGCTTTTTAATATGATGAGTTGCAGCTTCATCCTTTTTCCTGAAGATTATGATAATTTTGCCTTATGACATTAAAAATAAGAAATTGTGTGTATATATATATATATATATACACAAAATCTTTAATATATTACTCTCTTACTAGACACTAATGTTTTTTTTCCATTGCTTAATTATTGTAAATAGTGCTGTGATAAACACTGATGTGAAATTATTTATATAATATATTGATCTTTGAGTAAACACTCAGGGCTGGTATGGCTCTGTCATATTAAGTATAGCTAGTGTTAGTTTTCTGAGAAGACTCCAGACTAATTGTTATGGTAGTCAAGTTATTTTACATTTGTCAACAGTGTTTAAGTCTTCAGTTTTGTCAGAATCTTTGTCAGTATTTGTTTACTTGGTTACCAACATACTGACTGGAATAAGATAGACTCTCAATCTGGGTTTATTTTCTATTTTTCTGGTGGGTATTGATTCTATTAAGTTGTTTTGATTTAGTTTTATTTAAGTTATTTGTCTTCTCCACAGGTAAGTTCCTAGTATTTATATAGCTATTTTTCCCATTCTGTATACTGTCTCATGACTGGATTAAGTATTGTTCCTTGTTTTGTTATATTTTCCTAAACTGAAGCTTTCTAATTTCACTATATATTATTAGTGAATTGTTAGAAGTATTTTCTCATAAAAAAGTCCTTGCTTATGCCTCTAGCTTGGCATGTTTCTCTCTAACAATTTTAGAAGGACTCGTTTTCTTCAAATGCATTGAATGTTATTTGAGAGCATTTAATTCTAAGTAGAAATTTTTTCAGTGCCAAGTCCCTTGGAACAGTGTGGCTGCTTTATCCACCGTGCTCACATAACATTGTATATGTGTTGTCTTTTCAACAGTCTCAGTAGCACTGTCAATAGACAGAGGTTCTATCTGAAACAATTTTATTTTGTAATTTCCAAGAAGAAAATGATCAATCACTGTTTTATGTTGATATTGCAGTATTTTAGCACTTACATGTGTTTGTATTTAATTTTAGGTCTCTATCTTCTCATTTCTGGTTACAGAAGTATTGAAACCTTTAAAGTCATTCAACATGGCTGGAATGTTTTATATAATAATATGTTAATGAGTATTTCTAAGATTTTTTTCAAAATTTATTTATTTATTCAAATTACATCTTGATTCCTGCCCCATCTACCTTCGCTCCTGGTTCCACCCTTTCACCCTCCTCCCCTGTCCTTCCTCTCCTTCTCCTCTGGGAGGGTGGTGCCCCCACATATCAACCCGCCTTAGCTCATCAGTCACATGAGAGCCAAGAAGTTCCTCTTGCACTGGGGCCTAACATGGAAGCCCAGGTATGGTAAGTTGTTCTATTAGCAGGCAACAGAGTCCATGACAGAGATAGGCTCCCCTACTCCACTTGTTAGAGGATCTGTTAAGACCTTATCTCATGCTCCTGTTAGAGTGGACAAATCAGCTCTTCCCATGATGTTCACAATTGTTTCTTGGATGGTAAATCTTTCCTAAAAGACATTCAGAATCATTATCCCTATATATATATAATGTTCTGAAGCCAAAATGACAATGTGTTCTATAAACTGCAGGATGGATGCTATGGCAGACATGCAATCAACACTTTTATTGTTGAGCATTTTCCATAGATTTCCATATTCATGGACATGGTTAACAAGTCATACTATTTTTTAAAGGCATCATTTTTTTCCCTAGTACTATGTTTCAACAGCCAGTACACCAAACAAAGAAGAGATCTTCAACTTTATCTCCATCTATTGATTATACTAGGCATTAATTAAGTCAGCTTCATATCCTGGTAGTGACTTTTCCTCTTGAGTGATAGTAATCTTAAATATCATGTTCTTTTAATGTAAGGCTGCTCCTTTCACATTGAAAATCTATTGTTTAGCATGCTTACTTCACCACATATCTGATTTAGATATTCTGAATGGCTTGCTGCAGCCTCTAGGCCACACTTACTTTTCAGCTGGTACTTTTAGATTATGTAGACTATGCTGCTCTTAAACCCCACCCCCCCAAAATTCCCTGCTTTCTTCACCTCATTTACTTTCATAGTGTTGTGGAGAGTAAAGAACTGTTCTGTATGACGCTTTGGTTTAAAGAATTCTGTAGATGATTTGTTCTTTTATATAGACCACAGATGCTGGGCGGTGGTGGCGCACGCCTTTAATCCCAGCACTTGGGAGGCAGAGGCAGGCAGATCTTTGTGAGTTCGAGGCCAGCCTGGTCTAAAAAGTGAGTCCAGGACAGCCAGAGATATTCAGAGAAACCCTGTCTCGAAAAAACCAAAAAAAAAAAAAAAGAAAAAAAAATATAGACCACAGACATTTTCTTCATATAGTAATAAGCCTATATCACTTTCAGATTACCCACATCCTCACTGGTGTAACACTTCTAATTTTCTTTAAAATAAACTTCCATTTGCATTCTCAAATTGAATAGTGGGAACAGGAAGATGCCTAGTTGTAACCTACCTCATCTTTTGAGATATCTCCTCCTGAGCATAATCACTTGTGAGTTTTCATTTTAAGTGAGAGACATGCAGTTCTTCCTTTCAATTGAAGCCTTATGTGTCATTGCAGAATTTTAATTCCATGCATTTAATAAAGTTATGTCCTGAGTAATAGAGAAAAGCAGATAGAGGGAGAGAAAGGCAGAGAAACAGTAAGAACACACATCTTTTTTTCAAGTTCAACGTCTCATATGGATGCAGTTTGTGGTACCATAAAACAATTACAATAGTAACATCAAAGATCCTTGATCAGAGACCATCATAACAGATGTAATAATAATGAAAACTTTTGATATATCTGGAGAATTACCAAGATACAAAGGAGACATAAAATGAGCACATGCTGCTTACAAAAGTACCAGCAGAGCTGTTCAATGCAGGGTCCTATGTTCAACTTATAAAACCTTTAAGGGCGGCAAAGTTAAATGACAAAAAGTACAAGGAAACAATGTATGTTTGCATTCACAAAGCTACAGGTTCAACTCCTGTGAACCAAACTTCCTGGTTTTTCTCTCCCATCTTTTAAAACGCACAAGTCAAATTTGTGTTGCCCAATAACTACAGGGTGTGTGGCATGCCTGGAGTTTGGTCATTCTATATCCTTAAAAAAGAATGTGACTCTTCATCTCCTAGAATCTTTCAAATGACAAGAGCTCCTCAAATCGTGGTGAAAGTTCTTCTCACTTTTCTCTTCCTTTACCCTCAATGCTGGTTTTTTTTTTTTCTGACTTGGTTTTGATGATGTCATGTGCATGTAACCACAGCTGCTGAGCTCCTATGTACTGCTGTTCTGCTGTGTTTTGAGCACACTGTCCACTTGCAGTTATCCAGTATTGCTGGCTGCTGGCTCTTACAATTTTTCTGCCTTCCCCTCTTTCAAAAACCCGTGCGATATGGGGAAGGTATAAGATATGGAAGTCCCATTTAGGGCTGGGCATGCTGCAGGTCCTATTCTCTGCACCTTGTACAGTTGTGTGTCTTTCTTCTAATTACCATCTCTTCCAAGAAAATGCTTCTCTGAAGAGGGTTGAGAGATCACTGATCTATGGATACAAGTAACAAATAATTGAATTTGTTTTAATACTGTATATATTTAGCACAATAATAGCAATATGTTCTCCCCTAGGGCTTATGACCTTACTAATCACAGGTTCTCAGACTCTTAAGGATTTCAAGTTTAAATTATACATTATACAGTGAGCTTTAATTGGCAACAAAATTTTAACAATATCTGTATCATTATTGCAACATTGGGCCTATCTTGTCAGGACAGTCAATATTGTAACTCACAGGAATCACAGTTGGATAAAATTGATGTGAAGACATATTGAAAAAGCCATATGGAAACTTACTACTATTGAAGCTTCTTAAATTATATTCATGTCTAAAAAAAGTTTAAAGGGCATTATCCTGTAATGACAGACAATACTTCAAGAGATACTGGATGCTAGTAAATTTCCAGGAATATTCAATTTTCAGGAATAGGCTATTTCTTTTCTAGTTTTTGGGTACTGATGTCCCCTAGATTCCCATACATTAAAGGTTATTGTCATTGCTTTTGGTTATCCTCCTGAATTTGAAAATAAGATATTACCTAATACACCACAGGTTTGAATCATAAACATGTAACAATTATGTAGGTACTGGGCTGGAAGGATTATTCATACAGACTAACATGAAAAGTGATATGCATGATATACTTGGAAAGTAGGAATTAACAATATATATTACTACTTGTGGAAAAATAATTTTCCACTATGCGTTCACTACAGTCATCTATTAATCAATTGGACAATTTAGGGCTGCTTCTCCATATTTTTCTATACAAATAATGTAGGTACAAACTGTGATAGGTAGCATTTGACATGAAACAAACATATTTTTTATTTATCATAAAATTAGTGTTTAGGAGAATCTAAATATATTCTAATTTCTGCAAGATAAACTATGGCAGTTATAATGCAATAGGACAAATTACTGCTTTTTAATTCTAAAATCTTTCATTTCCAATCTGAGCACTATGACATGTATTGATCATTTTGCCTTTCCAAGGAGCAGAGTCCCTCCTTAACATGAAGCATGGGAAATGAAGGGGCCTTTAGCATTATTATTATCATTTTTCAATGAATACCCATATAAAATACTCAAAATAATAAAAACTTCAAAAGAACTATAGAAGACACAAAGGTGCTTGAGTATTATTTGATATGTCTATATCAAAGATCACCAATATTAACTGATTTAGTTTGTATGTTTTTCTGAAATATAGTGACCAAAATAATAGAGCAGATTCCTCCTGGAAATATGCTAGGTACAGGATCTTATTTCCTTATGGAATTACTTATTATAGATAGTGTAAAATGGGAAACCATTTCAACCATGCTTCCAAAAGTCCACAATGAAAATGAGTCTCAGATGACCCACTGCAAATACAGTTTATTCCTTTTCAAGAGAATACAAACATTATTTCAGAAGGATAATCTAGAAAACTCACATGAGAACTTCTCCTAACATACAGTTGTAAAACCTGAGAACTCTAGTTTCATAAAGTAACCAACTATAGACTGCAGATCTTCAATGTGCTGGTTTGAGTTAAATAGAATACTAGTTTTTCCTTAAGAACATTGGATTTTGTTGTTGTCATTTTAAGACAGGCTCTTGCTGTTAGTCCTAAACCAGCTAGCCTTGAACTGGGAATCTCTGTGCTCTGCACCCTACTGAGTCCTGGGATTACCACAGGTATGTGATACCAAGATTGGCAAATAAGTTAGATTTTAAACTAAAGTTTCAGCAGAATATCCCCCATGAAGATAAACATTTATTTTATTTGATAGTAATGAACATAATTTCTGCAAGTTGAATTATCATAACTCAAATAAATACATGACCCAATTGCTTAGTATTTAAACTGAATGAAAACTAATGACTCATTGCTGTCTATTAGCTTTATTCAAGTGCATCCAACAACATACTCTGACATGACATGGAATTTAACTACAACTTTCAAAGGTAATCCAAAATAAAAATATTTTGAAACAAAATAGCAATACTTTACAGCTAAGACTTAAATATATATACAAATATGTATATATATATATATGTATATATATATATGTATATATAATTAATAAGCTTCAGGAAACACCACCTTAAGGAATGACATAAAATTGGCAAACACCCCTTCCACTTGTCCAGGACTTTCTACTATGGAGATGGAGCAGATTATAAGCTCTACAAAGCACTTGTAGAATTGTATATATACATATATACATAATAACATTTGTGCATGGAAGGAACATCTTCCACTCAGAGAGAAGAACCCACTCTAAGAGTCAGAGACAATATATAAAATTTGTCAGCAAAGCACATACCACATTGTTCAAACACTCTTCTTCAACTATACATTTTTTCATCAAACTTTGTCCCAAATAGACCCAATTGTCTTTTTTAAATCTTCTTATAAAGATCTACCTCAAACTTATAAACTTTCTCATTTTACTTCATTCCTATTTTATTTCAAACTCATCTGGGAACTTAAAACTTGGACAAAGCAAGCCTTTCTTTGCACTACTGAAAAAGCAATATCTTTTAGAAGAGCCTATGGAGGTCACAGTCATAGAGTCTCCTCGGCCTGATTTCCGTGTGTATGCTGGAGATAGGGAGGTCCTCATTCAGCCCACTTTGTCCTTGAACTCTGTGTTTCTTATAAGACTTCCCTTAGATCTCTATTGTTTCAGGGACAAGAATGGCTAGATTTTTAATTGAATTTTGTTTATTTCCCATAGGGAATACTTGTTGCCCAAGTCATATTGTTTTACCCAACAGATTTCAACACATGGAATTAAGATATTTGTTGACCACAACTTGTCATAATGTGTGAAAATGCTGTCTGCCATTTTATGTGCTTTTTTGTGACTTCTCTGCATTCCGTAAGTCTTTCCCATTTCCCTTTTTCCTGTGGTTATAGAATTCAAACATCTGAATTTTATTTTGAGTCAATTGGAAACATTAGGTTGTAGTAGATTATACACAGGGGATCTGAATGGGAAACTTGTTTATTTCATCCATATGGGTCTATTGTAACTTCACCAGAAAAAAATCTACAAAAGAGCACCTCAGTGAGAGAGAAAATGGAATTATTTTTATTTTCAACTCCAAAAGGGAAAACTAAAGTTTTATCCTAGGGAGCATTCTGTCTAAGCAGATCACTCTTCTGTTAACAGAATCTAAGCCACGTGGCACTGCCTTACACAGCTGAACTAAAAACTACTTATTACCTTGCTCCCCTGGAAATCTAATACAGTTTGAAATTCAGAATACTCAACGTCCCCTGAGAGGTTCTAAAACTCCACAGAAAAAAAGCAAGACTCCGTCACCTAGTTGTGTTGACATGAAGATTTTTGCTTCTCTTGGAAACATGAAATGCCTTATTTTCTTGTTCCCTTCAGTTGTAGAATGAGGCCAAGCAACAACACTGTACTTTTGGAAATCTTCCCCAAGTTTCAGTTACAGTTATGTTTTATGAGGTGACATTGTCCTTGGTACTAGCGACTTATTACATTCTCCTGAATGAGTTGTAGTAGTAAGGTACATCTCAAAGATTAGCAGACTTTCTGGGACATTTAGTTTTTCTTTATTTTTTTTAATATTGGATTCATTTTATTGGATTTTTTTCATGTTAATAGTTTTTTCTTTTTTTTAAGGACATTTAAAATGACTACATCATGTGCTCACACATGATACACCATACTGTGTTTACTACTGAATTAATCATTTTGGTTTTTTTTGTTTTTTTTTAATAATTTATTTTTTATTTCTTCAAGTTCCATCTCAATCACAATCCCCTCCCTACTCCCCCCTCCAGTCCCACCCTTCCACCCTCCTCCCCCTCAACCCCCCCATCCTCTTCCCTTCTTTTTTTTTTTTTTTTAGTTTAAGGTATTTCTTTTTGCCCCCAACAGCTCTCCCTTTCAGTCCAAAAAATGGTTCTTTTTCTTATAACTATAAACTATAAACAGAAATAAATAGGCCACAATTATAAGAGTTATATGACTTAGCATACATTATCAATGTCCAGTCCATATGTATTTGGCACCTGACTTTAACATTCTACTATCTAACCATCTCCATGTGTTTAAAGTTCTATATCTAACTCAGCTTTCATACTAACTTGCCTCATAATTTTAAAAATATCTTCTTAGATCCAGAACACCCTCTTGATTCCTAAATAACTCAAAATTTAACTATGAGACTCTAGCTATCTATTCTTCAACCACCTCAGAGACCTGAGAGGGATAAATATATCTGATTATATAGGAAGTGCAGGGCCTGCAGCTTCCAAAACTAAAAAATGACATACCAGTGGCTGCCTGGACATTTCCCATTTTCTCTCCATACATTACAGAATCAATCTTCAGCCATTTGGCTCCATTTCTCTGACAGACATTGATTGTAGAGCAGGAATTATGAAAGACTTACCTACCCTATCTTGGCAGAGCTAGGCTGTCGACTTATCTGCTTCCAAGTTTTGTCCTTTTTGGACAGAAGTCTGTCTACAGTTGAAGCAAGGGGTTTTTCTTGCCAAGAGAACGGCTTACCACCAATTCAATCATCTCCCACTGGAGATTCTTTGATGCTCATCTTCTGCTTGGAGTAGAATAGGGGGTGCTGTCAGGAGCTGGCATGTCTCGATATCAAAAAATCTTAAGTTAAGAAAACATCTTTGAATGTCATATTCTACAGATCTCTTGAGGTTTTTGAAGATGCCCTATCTATCTCTTATATTTAGATAAGCAAATATTGCTTGTCTCTTAGCAACTTGATTTCTGAGTAGCTTAGAAAATAACTGTGATAGACTGTCATAGTAACTAACAAAATGACACGTTTTCATGACTATTAGTTTCCGTTTCTTAATTATCCTAAACAGTTTATGTCAGTTGGTAGCGAGAGGTCAAAACCTGACATTTCATTTTTAAGTATTACTACGAACAATACCTTTAAGAAGCGTTACCCTTAATTTTGTATCAATATACAAAGATCAATACCAATGTGGCCAAATATAATCTTAATTTTGTATCAATATACAAAGATCAAT
>CAJQZJ010032984.1:3588888-3616350 GCA_907164525.1 Lophiomys imhausi | reverse complement strand
AATCTTAATTTTGTATCAATATACAAAGATCAATACCGATGTAGCCCTATACAATCTTAATTTTGAATTAATATACAATGATCAATACCAATTTAGCCAAATATAATATTAATTTTGTATCAGTATACAAAGGTATAAAGCTATATTCAATAATCTGTCCTTTTTTCTTGATCTTTCCTATACTATGTCTATGTCCCATTTTTCTCAAGTCTGTTCACTCCTATATAGGAGAGAAAGGAGGATACAGAAAAGCAAAAGAGAGAAGTCCCTGGGTCTAACCTCCAAAACCCATTTAACAAGACCATTTAACAGCTTGTAGTCTTTTCCCCTAAATAACAAAAATTTCTATTATCTATCAAATAACCAAAGTGGGGGGAACACCCTCCCCACCTCCTGGGGATGGGACGTTGTTCTCTTAAAATGACTTCCTGCTGATTTGGGACGTAGTAAACCTGTTTGGGGCCCAAATAAGAATGGAAAAATGGTTCTAATTCTCATAGACCTTAAGTTATTTGAAAAGTTCTGAAAGGCTAGTAATCATGTCTTCCTCTGGTTTTTATGTGATGTCAGAAGCATTGAGATAACTTAAATCATATTATGTAAGCATTTAACTCATGTGACACAAGGAACCCAAGTAATTTCTGACATCTTGAATAATGTCCAAAGTACCAGGCAACTCTTAACTCTTCAGAACCGGGCATCTGTAATCATTCATTCCAAAAATCCAGAACCTCTCATCAAACATAATAAGCAATTATAAATGTCATATTTGTTATGTCACTAAGTATGGAAGTATCCATGTGCTTAATTAAAAGTAAATAAGCTTCAAGTAGCAAAACAGAGCATTCTCAAATCAGGAATATATGTATAGCATGCAACATTGAACAACACACCAGCACACACTATCTACAAACAATAGCCTGGTTGAGAAGATTCTAACAGTATCTGGGCAGTTACTGAGCACCTAACACTGTCTCTGCTTCATTGTCATAATTCCATTTAGTCCTGGTTAAAGCTCTATGCTATACATAGGTTTTTTTTATCTTACTTGATATATATTCATTTATTTCATCCATATGGGTCTATTGTAACTTCATCAGAAAAGAAATCTATAAAAGAACACCTCAGTGAGAGGAAAAATGGACTTATTTTTATTTTCAACTACAAAAGGGAAAATTAAAGTTATATATGTACATATGTGTGCATGTATATATAAAGATATGTATGTTAAGATATATGTAAAGTTTTTGAAGGACAGAGACTCGTTACTTCATTGTCCAGTCATATTTAACATGGGAAAATGGAGCACAAATCTTAGCTGTTTTAGTTAGCATACTTTTTTCCTTTTCTATAAATTTTGTACAATCATTTGAAGACTTAATATTTTCTGAATTTATAAATGACACATTCTATAAGTACGTTTTAATGGGTTTCTTCTGGGGGTTAATCGAAACATTTTCTTTTAATTGATTGATATAAAGCAAATTGCTCACCTTGTAATACTGTGTCAGTAGATCCCTGACAACTTACACTAAGGCAATTGCCTTAGTAGAGCTACAACATCATCTCTCAGAAAAGGTCTAGTTTCAAGTAAGTAAATTTATTTCCCCAATAAACAATTTTTTACTGGTTCCAATAGCTCTGGGTCCCTTTTAGTGTACTCACAAGCCTAGTCCTTTCTAGTTACACATTAGATCTTTTGTTTGCTTAGAGAAATTGTTCTCAACCTGTAGGTCTTGACCCCACTGGGGTGTCAAAACTTTTCACAGGGGTTGTACATCAGATTGCCTGCATATCAGGTATTTACATTATGATCTATAACATTGGCAGAGTTAAAGTTATGAATAGCAACTAAATAATTTTATGTTTGGCATCACGACCAGAACAACATGAGGACCATATCAAAGGGTCAGAGCATTAGGAAGACTGAGAACCACTGTTGTAGAGCAACAAGTTCCATGTTCTCTGCAAAGTGCCAGAGGGAAGTCCTTTTAGACTTTACCTTGAGTTTTTTAGACTTTACATAGACTTGTTATCACCTCTCATATATTGTTGCTCGTGAGTTTTTGTTTCCCTGAGTTCCTTTAAGAACACAACAAATATTTTAAGTTAGGAGATGCCTATAAATAATTCAAAGTCAGATTACATCCAACATATTTTAGATGGTGTGACCTTCCCCCAAAAGATTATGTGTGTGCACTTGTCTTATGGAAGTATGCAAAGATATTTGTTATAAAATATTGACTATGTAATGGTTTAATATTTACATAATGCACATATTATGGTCAATAAGAATAAACAGAGATCACATCTATAAAGATTTTAAAACACTTTTACTTGAAAATGTTATTTTCATTCACAAATAGCTCATCTTATTTCAGAGTTCAATGTGCTTTGCATACTATGGGGGTAATCTGCCTCACACATGGCTTCCATAAGTGGTATTTAATGGTTTTCCAGGAAAACATTATAATTTGGAAGAGCTATGTTGATGTCTTTACATTCATTCAGGCTGCACTTCATTGCAAGCTTGCATTAAGTAGATTATACATATTTTAGAAAATTTTCAGGATGTCTTTAATGATCTTTAAAACTGTGTCTTTTTAAATACTTCCCCTTACACTTGCTATCAGTTTGACATCACTGGGTATGGAGTTGGGGAGGAACATACAGTCAGCTATCCTCTCTAGTGCTAATTCCAGCACTCTGCTGGTCCAAGTCAGAATTTATTTCCAGAAGGAACATTAATTAAAGGAAACATTTAGGCATCTAGATCACTATTTATAGCTAAACAGAAAGGAGTAATTTTTTTATCCCCCTTTCCCAGCCCCTCCCTCCCACCTTCTATCCCCTAACACTTCCATCCCACTCCTCTGGAGTGGAGTGTCCCTACATAAAAGTCCCCCACCCTGGTTCAGAAGTCATATGAGGGCCAAAAGCCTACTCATACACTGGGGGCCTACAAAGCAGTAGCACCAGTGAAAAGAGTCTCATTGCCAGGGAGAGAAAACTAAAAAAAAAAAAAAACACAAATAAACAAACAAAACAAAAAAGAAAAATCTATATGTCCATGTTCCCTTTGGTGCATTGGTTGTAGTATAGATATCCTGTACTATATAGTTAAAATCAGACTATAAGTGAATAGATGCCATGTGCATCCTTCTGAGTCTGAGTTAGCTCACTCAGGATGAGCTTCTCTAGTTCCATCCATTTGGCTGCAAATTGCATGATTTCCTTGTTTCTGATAGCTGAGTAGTATTCCAATATTTTTAACCCCTGTGTTCAGATACATTAAAAAGTTTAAATAACATTGGTGTTCAGTTAGTTTTTAAAGCTTATTGTATCTTTTATTTATTTATTTTTCTTTTTATAAATAAAAGGACTTTATTTAAAACAGTCTGAAGACTTTTGGAATTCAGGATTTTATCTTTCTTCTAAAAATTCTTAGGTTTTCCGACCGTCATAAACTGTTTAGGATAATTAAGAAATGGAAACTAATAGTCATGAAAACATGTCATTTTGTTAGTTACTATGACAGTCTATCACAGTTATTTTCTAAGCTACTCAAAAATCAAGTTGCTAAGAGACAAGCAATATTTGCTTATCTAAATACAAGAGATAGATAGGGCATCTTCAAAAACCTCAAGAGATCTGTAGAATATGGCATTCAAAGATGTTTTCTTTACTTAAGATTTTTTGATATCGAGACATGCCAGCTCCTGACAGCACCCCCTATTCTACTCCAAGTAGAAGATGAGCATCAAAGAATCTCCCGTGGGAGATGGTTGAATTGGTGGTAAGCTTTTCTCTTGGCAAGAAAAACCCCTTGCTTCAAATGTAGACAGACTGCTGTCCAAAAAGGACAAAACTTGGAAGCAGATAAGTCAACAGCCTAGCTCTGCCAAGGCAGGGTAGGTAAATCCTTCATAATTCCTGCTCTACAATCAATGTCTCTCAGAGAAACGGGGCCAAATGGCTGAAGATTGATGCTGTAATGTATGGAGAGAAAATAAAAACGGTCCAGGCAGCCACCGGTATGTCATTTCTTAGCTTTGGAAGCTGCAGGCCCTGCACTTCCTATATAATCAGATATATTTATCCCTCTCAGGTCTCTGAGGTGGATGAAGAGTAGATAGCTAGAGTCTCATAGTTAAATTTTGAGTTGTTTAGGAATCAAGAGGGTGTTCTGGATCTAAGGATATATTTTTATAATTGTGAGGCAAGTTAGTATGAAAGCTGAGTTAGATTAGAACTTTAAACTCATGGAGATGGTTAGATAGTAGAATGTTAAAGTCAGGTGCCAAATACATATGGACTGGATATTTGGAATGTATGCTAAGCCATATAACTCTCATAATTGTGGCCTATTTATTTCTGCTGTTTTGTATTGTATTTATAGTTATAAGAGAAAGAACCATTTGTTAGACTGAAAGGGAGAGCTGTTGGGGAGAAAAAGAAATACCTTAAACTAAAAAAAAAAAAGAAGGGAAGAGGATGGGGGGATTGAGGGGGAAGAGAGTGGAAGGGTGGGACAGGAGAGGGGAGAAGGAAGGGTATTGTGATTGAGATATAACTTGAAGAAATAAAACATAAATTATAAAAAAATTTTTAATTCTTAGGTTTTCATAGCCTAGTTCCTAGTATCAGTTGGCAGCACATTTCAAATGATCTTTTTCTCATACATATAAAAATTAATTAATTAACCAATTTATTTATTTTATATCTCAATTATAGCGCCACTCCCTCCTCTTCTCCTAGTCCCTGACCTTTCTGTCTTCTTCAATCATTTATCACCCTCCTCCACGGAAATCCACAAGCTCCTCCTAATTTCTTGCTGTGGGTCTCTGCATCTGTTTTCATCTGTTGCTGGGTAAAGCATCTTAGGTTACAGTTATGCTAAGCTCCTGTCTGCAAGTACACCAGAATATCATTAATAATGTCAGAGGTGGGTTCTTTCTCATGGCATGGGTATCAAGCTGGGCCAGTCATTGGTTGGCCGTTTCCTCAGCTTATGATACATCTTTACTGCAGCATATCTTGTTGGCAGGAGAAAGAGTGGGTCTAAGATTTTGTGCCTGGGATGTCTTCCCAGCCCCTGCTTTGTAAGGCTTTTCTGGTTCCACGAGATTGCCATTTTAGACTCCATATTTCACATTGCTAGGAGTCTTAGCTAGAATCACCTCCTAGATTCCTGGAAGTTTCGATTGTCCTAGTTTTCTAGCTTGTCCCAGGGATGTCAATCTCCAACTGACTCCAGTTCTCTCTTCTAATACTCTCTACCTCTGTCCTCCCCTCACTTGATCCTTCCTGATCTGATTTCAGCATTTCCCACCAACCTTGAAATATATTCTGTTTTTCTTTCCCAGGGAGATTCATGTGTCCTTCCCTTAACCCTTCCTTGTTACATAGCTTCTTGGACCTGTGGATTTACCATGATCATCCCAGACCAAGTTCCCTCCATCCATCCATGCCTGATGTCTATTCTATTTCCCCTTCTCAATAAGATTCAAGCCTCCAAACTTGTGCCTACCTTGCTATTTAGCTGTTTGAGTATGTGGATTATAGCATGGTTATTCTATACTTTCTGGGTACTATCTACTTATTAGTGAGTACATACCATGTTTATCTTTCTGAGTATGGATTACCATTTCTAGGATGATCTTTTTATTAGTTCCATTCATTTGCCTGCAAATTACATAATGTCATTATTTTTAAGAGCTGAGTAATATTCCATTATGTAAATGTACCACATTTTCTTTATCTCTTTGTCTGTTGAGGGATATCCAGGTTGTTTCCGCTTTCTGGCTATTATGAATAAAACTGCTGTGAATACAGTTGAGCAAGTGTCCTTATGGTATATTTTGGGTATAGGATCAGGAGTGGTACAGCTGAATCTTGAGGTAGAATTATTCCCAATTTCCTGTGAAGCTTCCAAATTGATTTCTGGAGTGGTTGCACAAGTTTGCACTCCCATCAGCTGTGAAAGTGTATTCACCTTGCTCCATATCCTCACCAGCCAGAACTTATGCTTTTTATCTGACTGGTGTAAGATAAGATGAGAAAATAGTTTTTGGTTGTTTGTTTGTTTTTGTTGCTGTTTATTTATTTATTACTTCAAGTTACAGCTCTATCACAGTCCCATCTCTCCACCCCTCAGGTTCCCACCCTCCTACCTTCTCTCCCCTCTCCCACCTATCCTACTCCATCAGAGTGGGTTGTCCATACTGTGGGTAGAGCCCCTCAGTTCAACAGTCATATAAGTGTTAAGAGCTTCCTCTTGCACTGGGGCCTATATAGCAACTCTATTAGGGAAAAGTGATCCACTAATAGGTAACAAGTCTATGTTCCTAATCATTTTGGTGTGTTGGTTGTAAGATAGTTATCCTGTACTATATGGCTAAAATCCAATTATAAGTGAATAGATGCCATGTGCATCTTTATGAGTCTGGGTTAGCTCACTCAGGATGAGCTTTTCTTGTTCCATTCATTTGGTAGCAAATGGCATGATTTCATTGTTTCTGATGACTGAGTAGTATTTCATTGTGTAAATGTACTGGGATTCCTCCCAGATTTATACTAATTTTAGATGAAAAGTCTGAACAAAGACACACCAATCCTTGAAGCTCTCCTAAACTCAGGAATTGAAATCCCAACAGTTCTCACTGTGGAAATATCTGCCTTAAAAAGTTATGGTCACTAAAAAAGTCCTATGTAAAGGCTGTATTTGCCCAACTCAGTGCTTTCTTCTCCTGAGAGCAGAAGCTGCCACTCTTTGATTCATCCTTCTCTTCTGGAATCATCCCTCCAATAAATTACTTTTAGACAAAACTCAGGGAGTCTTCTGGAAGAGTTAAGGCAAGGCTTGAGGGAACTGGAGCAGTCAAGGACAAAACAAGAAGACCTACATAGCCAATTAACTTGTGTGTGTGTGGGGTTGGGGCGGGGTCTCATAAAGACTGAACCACCAGCCAGAAACTTACATGGACTGGTACTAGGTCCATTACGCCTATGAAGCTGATGGGATGCTTGGTCCTCAAATGTATCCCCTAACAATTTGAGTGGGGACTGTCTCTGACTTGGTCTCTGTTGCCTCACTTTGGACCCATTTTCTTGCAGAGTTGCCTAGTCTTGCCTCAGTGGAGGAGGAGGCACTTAATCCTGTTGAGATTTCATGTGCCAGAGTGGGTTGGCATTACAAGGTGGTGAGGGAGGTTGGGAGTTGGGGGTTGATATAGGGAAGTGGGTGGGAGGGTGGAATTGGGAAGAGAGGAGGTAGGGGTATTGTGATTGGAATGTTAAATAAACAATAAATAAATAAATAAGTAAATAAGTAAGTAAGTAAGCAAATAAACAAACAAACAAACAAACAAACAAATAAATAAATAAATAGATAGATAAATAAATATATAAATAAATGAGGGATTTGTTGCCTGGTTTCGCTCTTTCAGCAAAAGAAGCCATGAAACCCAGAAGAGAAAAAGCAAAGAAGCATGGAGTAGTTTCCTGAGCTGCTCAGTTCACCTGGGGTTAGGGAATGCTTCCCTTGGTAGCTGTAATGTCTTTACTGAGGAGTCCTCCCCTCAGAGCTGTGTGGTTCCTGCCTCAGGATACCCTTCCTTTGGGACACTACGAAGTAACCTTTGGGATACCTCGTAGGTATGTGGTTCCCAGGCTTTGGAGTTGTGGATTTCCTCGACACCTTCCCATCTGACCAGGAAGGCCAACAAGGTTGGGTCTGACAGGTCTCCAGGAAAGTAAACAATGTTGTGGTGTGGAAAATGGAACGCAGGATATAGGGTGCAGTTTAATACTATTGGAGATGTTTTCAGGGGGAGTTGGCAGAAAGAGCCTTAGAGTGGGGAAGGTGAATACAAGTTTTTAAAATATGTCCATAAGATCCTCTAGATTTTTTTTTTTTCAGTGTATGTTGTTATGTCTCCTTTTTCATTTCTGGTTCTGTTAATTGGATATTTTTACTCCACCTACCAGTTAATTTGCATAAAGTTTGTTGTTCTTACTTATTTGATCAAGGAACCGACATAGCATGTCATTGATTCTTTGTATTTTTCTCTTTGTTTCTATTTTCTTGATTTCAGTCTTGAGTTTGATTATTTCTTGCCATCTACTCCTCTTGGGTGTAACTTTGTTTTATTTTTGTTCTAGAGCTTTCTGGTTTGAAGTTGGGTTGCTAATGTAAGATCTCTCTCTCTTTCTCTCTCTCTCTGTGTGTGTGTGTGTGTGTGTGTGTGTGTGTGTGTGTGTGTGTGTTTGTGTGTGTATGTGTGTGTGTGTCCCTCTACCTCTCTCTATTTTGATGTAAGCCCTTAGTGCTATGAATTTGAGTCTTAGAACAGCTTTGTATCCTATAATTTTGGGTTTATTGTGTATTCATTTTCACAGAATTCTAAAAGGTCTTAATTTTTTTCTTTATTTACATATGGATACTTTTTTAGTTCAGTAGTAGAGAGTATTTCAGTTTCTATGTGTTTGTAAGCTTTTGTTTGTTTCTCTTGTTTTAATATCCAGCTTTAATCTATAATGATCTGATAGGATACAGGTAATTATTTCAATTTGCTTGTATATGTTGAAACTTATTGTGTGACCAAGGATGTGATCAATGTTGGAGAAAGTTCCATGAGGTAAAGAGAAGAAAGTATATTATTTTTTATTTAGCACAACATGTTCTGTAAATATATGCTGGATCCATTTGGTTTATAATGTATATTAGCTCTAGAACTTCTCTATTTAGTTTTGCCTGTATGGCATATCTATTTATGAGACAGATGTTTCGGTCTCCCATTATCAGTGTGTGGCAGAGTTTGACTTTATGTTACCAAGGGGTGCCTACTGGATAGGGTAGCTAGGATAAAGCAATTAATAGAGTAAGGGAAGTTAGGAGCAAAAGCTCCATGGAATCCAGAGAAACTAAGGGGAGGTTTGAGGGGGAAGGAAGGCTACAGCAGATGTTATGCTGCAGAGCTAGGGGTGAGACTAGCAACTGTATTTGGTTTTGGAGAAGAAGAAAGGGTGAAAGTCTTCAATTAGCTTACCTGTTTCTCTGACTTGCTCAGCTGGGGTTGAAAGGGTGGACAAAAACTTTGTAATCCATTAGGGTTGGGGGTCAGGAAGGATAGAGAGATAACAGCAAGCATTCTACTATGAAGCTAGGGATAAGACTAGGGGCATTGAACTGGAGGAGTTCAAGAAGAGGTGAAGATCTGAACAAATAATTTTAATAAATAAAATAACTTTTCTATCCAAAAAGAAAAAAATCATGTTTTTAATCAAATGCTTTTTGATGTTCTTCATTAGTGTTCTTCCTGCAGTTCTATATATTTCAGCATAAATTATCCTAAATGTTCTATTTTCTATTGTGATTACACCCTCAATTTTTTCACTGTGATTACATGATCTTGTTTGTATTGTGATTGTGCATAAAATTATTTTTCAATGTATTTTCATTTTAGATATTATGTTGAATGTATACATTAGGGAAGTGTATATATTTCTCACATCCAATGCTGACTTTAAAAACTCCATTCTCAGATGTCCATAGAAAATGCATTTTCATGGCAGGAGTGATAGTAGTGATGATTTTTTTTTCTGTCTGTGAGATGTTTTGTTTCTCAGGCTGACTTGAACTGAGATACTTATGCCTGTTCCAACACTTGGCATTACAGGTAAATGAACACATGCTACTATTGCAGGTTTTTACTTTCACTTTTGCATCTATTTATGCATTATTAACTTCATCACCAATTTTAATTAGGAACATTCCTTCAGAGTTCAGGTGGGGATAGTCAGGAGTCTGAAGCGAAAGTAACTTTCTCCTATTCATATAGTTTCCTATTAAAAGTTTGAAGAAATACTAAAAACCTCAGAATTTTTATAGATAGATAACTTTTAATTATTGTAGCCATAAAGTAAACAACTCTAATTTTTTTCATATGTTAACAATGATTGTCTTCTAACTGTATTTATCATGGTAAATAGTTTTATTTAAATACATTTTTATTTTTAATATATAGAATGATTTTCTACATTTGTGTTACACATTGTGACATTTTAATACAAGCATGTAATGAAAAATGCCTGCTACATAGTGTTGGCCTGTCACCTCAGACACATATCATTTATTGTTGAAAATATTCAAAATTCTTTTAACCGATCTGAGACATTCAACCATAAGCTTTCAATTATTGTTATCATATGGTAATGTCAATATTAAAAATTAAATTATATCTCGCTACCTGTCAACTATCTTCCTTCTCTCACTATCTACCACATTTGCCAAGTTCTGCTAACTACTCTTCTGGCTTGTATTTCAATGAGACTTTTAAATTCCATATATCTTATTGAGAATGTTTATTTGTCTTTCTATGACAGTGTTTTAAACTTAATATTGCTTAAATTTCCATTTGTATTGCTTAAAATCACATAATTTAATTTTTATAGCTAAATAACATTCCAATATGTTCAATACCTTGGCTATTAAATTAAATTTAGTGCTGCAAAAAAAAAATCAAGGGTAGATAACTCTTCAACATGTTAACTTTAGTACACACACACACACACACACACACACACAAACACACAAAGGCACACACACATCCACACATGCACACATGGGCATTCATGGACAAGAATGGATTGTTTCACCACACAGTAGTTACATTTCCTGGTGTTGAAGAAAATATATACTATTATCTACAAGCTGTAATAATTTACATTCTTATCAACAGTATGCACTTTTTTTCTTGGTTTCAGTATTTTTATTTATTTACTCTTCTCTCATACAATGCATCCTGACCACAATTTCCTCTTCCTGCTCTCTCTCTCCAGACGTTCCCCCCTCCCCCAGATCCACGCCACCTTAATTTTCCTTCAGAAAAGTACAGGCCTCCCAGGGATATCAAGCAAACATGGTATATCAAATTTCAATAAGACAAGGCACATTCCCTCATATTATATCAGTTGAGACAATCCAGTAGGAGGAAAAGAGTTCCAAAACCAGGCAAAAGTGTCAGACATAGCCTCAGCTCCCACTGTTAGGAGTCTCACAAAAATAACAAACTACACAACCATAACATGCATGAAAAGGACCTAATTCAGACACATACAGGGACCCTGATTGTTGGTTCAGGCTCTATGAGACCCTATGAGCCCTGGTTTGTTGATTCTGTGGGATGTTTCTTGCCTTTCTACTAGCACATTTTCAAGGTTTGTTATTAAGAATGTTTATTTATGTGGTAGACACTGTCATATTTATTTTGTTACAAAAACTTTAAACTTAGTCTCTTTGAGCACTGACATACCCAGACAAATTCTGAAATTCCTATGCCTCTCTCAAATCTACACTTGGTCAAGCAAAAAACATGAATTAATTTGTATGAATAACTACTGTGTAGATCTCATTGTGTAAGGAGTTGGACACTTTTGTTCCAGCCTCTTTCTTCTATTTTGGCTTCGAATTTGTCTATTTTTCAGAGTTCCAGCCACCATTCCATTTTCGCAGTAGAAGAGAGAATCACAAGGATGACATCATAAATAATATATGACATTTCTGTGGCTCTCTATAAATTCCACTTTGTCTAGCTTCCACTTGCATTTATTACAAGAAATCAACATCTCCATAGTAAAAGTTTGCAAATTTGGTTCACCCACAGTAATAAGTGAAATTTACTTGTAATCTTTTACTTTAAAAATATGGAATCTTTTTGATACAGGATGTGATAATTTAAAAAAATAATCAATTTGCTTTCAGTCTTAAAGAGATTAACTTTTTTGTGAAGTAGATCAAAACAATCTTAGAAATATATCAAAAATTTCCCCTGTGTTACAGCTAGATGATTAATATTTCTCCATATAGCTTATGTTGTTAAGATTATGTGTTTTGCAAGTTTCTTAATCTTTATTTCACAGTTATCCATAACACACACAGAATTATTTCTCTAATGAAACTTGGGATAGATGTTTTCAAATTAAACAACTTTTTGAAAATACCCAGAATTTTGTTTTAGACATTGGCTTGTTTTAATTTTGATAAACACCATCAGGGTATTGACAATTCAGCATCTGTATTGCTATGTATTTTAAGAGAGGTACTTGCAACCTGTTTTAAAGGTATGGTTACTGACACACAAAAGCTAATTATTTATTGACCCATTCCTATGCTCACTGATTGGTTAAGCGCAAACAGAACACATAGTAGACTCATGATGTTTGCAGTCTTTATTAGTTGAATAGCTATCCTAGCCTTTGTCAAGTGGGTACTCAGTTTTATGGTTCCTGTTGCCCCACTTTACCAGGTTGTGGACCAGAATAATAATGCTTGGTTTTCAGTCAGGAGGTCACTCTGAGTTTTAGGGTTTAGATACAGATGTTTCATAGAAATTTATGGTTTTTCTGAGTTATTCTAAATTGTGAAAATTGATCTGAACAGTGAGCTGTAGGTGTAGTCATTGATGCCAGTAATCCCTCTGGTATTATACATATGTCTGCATATTAACTATAATTACTGTGTTAGCTATTAAAGGAATGCATTTATATAAACTGTATTTAGAACTCTAGATAGTTAGTTTTGAATGTCAACTTGAAACCATGTTCAGCCACCTGGGAAAGGACTCTCATTGAGGAATTGACTAGATTAGGTCAGCTTACATGTATTCTTGTAAGGGATTCTTAATTGAGTTAATTGAGGTGGGAAAAACTCATTCTAAATGTGGGAGGCAGCACTTTATGAACTAAGCCCTGGACTGAATGAAAAGGAGAGAGTAAGTTGAACATTGGCATACAGGCATTAAAGTGTATTGCTTTCTGCTCTTATTAAGTCTATAATGTTACTAAATGCTTTATAATTCCTTTGGTCTTGATGGCCCTATAACAGTGAACTGTAACCTGGAGTTGTGAACCAAATAAACTCTTTCTCCTTGAAAAATTAAGGTGCCATTACACTTATTTCTAAAGTATTTTATATATTGAATTCAGTCACATATGTTTTCCACCTCTAGCACACTTGGGTTAGCTTTAGATAATTATTTACAAAGGGAAATAGCCTTAATGATATATAAGATTTTTGTCATCCTATTTGAGTTTCTCCACATTCCTGATGTGATTATAATTATTTACACACCTTACTACTAACAATAATGGATTTTTCCCCTGTGAGCTACTTATTTCATATCTGAAACTGTCATTCAGTAACTTCCAGTGGGGCTCCGGCCTTGTCCACTTACTCTCCCAGGAAGCTAGAGGCTTGTCAGACACCAAGGTTCTCTGCAGGATGGCCCAGACTATGTTGATTTCCTGGCAGAAAAGGTTAAAGCCACTGGTCAGGATCCATGCTGCAGGATATCCTGAAGAGTTGGGAAAGAGATTTTCACCAATGCCAAGTGTTACAACTCTTTTGAGTAAGGAATCAGGAGGGTTAGAGTTACCCTAACCCTCTCTGTTATGCAGCAAAAGGTTATTGCTCTTTGAGCTAAACTTCTAGCACCAGGTCAGGCAGCTTCAAGGAGCTTGGACTTCTTGAACAGAGCCAACAGGATTTTGGAGGCTGACTTAGTTCAGATGAATATCATGTCTGCTTCTGGAACAGCCACCAATACATGAGCACTCTGGTGTCCAGTGTGGGCTCAGGAGAAATGGGAGCATAGTATCTAATTATCCCATGGACATCAGGGTTGGAGGAAGAACTCATTAGCATGGGGAGATGCTTTCAGTTGATCACTGGGATGGTTTCTTATCAGGAGAAAGGAATGGGCCTGTAACTTCCCTGAGGGCTAGGTGGCAATACTCAGATATAGAGTATTGGGTTTGGATTTCCTCAGATCAGGCAAGAGAGGAAACCCTGTTGAAAAAAGGGAGTCCATCATTTAGCACCTAGCTGAGAGACGTTCTGGTAATGCTAGACTTCTATCTCACCAGTTGGGTCCAACACAAAACAGCATTATGAAATAATAATCCAAATATCTAATATTGATCCTTATGATTTATTTTACTGACTTGTTATATCAAGTTAGTGTAAAGTGCATTTTGAATTTTTCTTTATCATCAAGTAATACTCCTAAAAATCTACCAAAGCAGGAGAGAGGGCTGTGATGATGCCTCCTTCAATTATTTGTTTGTTTCATAAGCATGAGAATTTGAGTTTGCACATCAAGCACCCATTTAACAGCCTGTGTACACATGTATATTGCCAGTGAGTAGCATACATCTATAGTCACAGCTTAGGGAAGGCAGAACCAGGAACATTTTGGTTCATATTAGCTGATCACCCTGACAAAATCCATGAGCTCCATCTTCATGAGAGATCTTACCTCAAAAGATAAAAATAGAGAGCAAATGGAGGTGACAACATCAGCCTCTGTTGATGGGGTGATATTATGCATTCTAAATGTTAATTAACCTGCTCCCAGAAGCTTGCTTGCTGTACATCAATTAATTAATGCTGTGTTACCTTGCTTGTCTCTGATAGATTAAATAAATGCTGAGGCCTGAGTTTGGGCAAAGACAAAAGTAGGAGGGACTAAGGTGCTCAGACTTCTGAATCAGAGAGGCTGATGGTTAGAAGAAGCCTCCAGAAGAAGGAAAAGTAGACTCACCAGAAGAATGAAGAAGAAGCCAACAAGAGCAGGCAGGAGGACACAGGCCATGTGTTAGAGAAAATAATGCCATTCCATGTGGCCTGGAATGTGGGCACAGCATGGGGAATAACAGCACAGGGGATGGATACATATATTGGGTCATATGTGGGGAATAGAATATTGAGCTAGTTTAGATGGACTAAGATTGTACAATCCAGACCAAAGCCTGCTAAAATCCATGAGGTCTCTGTGTGATCATTTATAATGGCAGATTAAGTATTAATACTGTTGACCAATTAACAATAATCTAAATACTGTTAAACAATTTAATTAGCCATCTTCTATACTCTGGCTTACATGAAAACATCCATTTATGTTCATATACACACAAATGTGCATGTAACACTCATACATATTTTATCAAATATATTTTAGTTGTCCACATAAAATACTTAAACAAATTTTATTAAGGAATAAGAAATAATTTAAAGCATGCAGGTGAAACTTATACTGGTCTTTTAATTTAAAATGCAAAAATTTACTTGAATATTTGAAAGCAATTGTACATAAGAAGGGTCAATAATTGCGGTAGGGGAACACTAGAAAGGATAGGGGTCATAATAATCAGAATGTACCACATACATCTTTATATACAATATTAAATTGTTAAAGAACAATCCTGCCACAGTTTAAAAAGAAAAAAATATGATTTTTTTCTAATTATAAAAACAAACTTTTCATTAAGTCATTCCTTTTATCCTTAAGCTGTATTTCACATATCAATTGTTTTATAAACCTTACATAAATGAACTATTTTCTAGTGTGTGTAACCATTTCTGTAGGTTTTTTTTTAAGTCTCATTTTATTTTCTTTGTATACAAAATTGTTCCTAATAGATTTGAGAGCCAATTGATATTGATAAAATGTCTAATAATCCCTATATAAAAATCATACATATAAATATATATATATTTAAGGATGATGAATTTGTGTTGTAAGATACCAACTCCACTGGTCATAAGAAGTTTAAGAAGCTCAAAATACATGGCAAATGATTCATTAAAATCTACCTACCAAATTTAAAAAACATTCTGAAAGATTAACGAAGCAACAAAAAACAGTGTATGAAATCATGCCTCTTTATCCCCAGAACACATAGTGAAAGAACATTTTGTTGTTTTGTTTGGTTTTTTTGTTTGTTTTGTTGTCATTGTTTTGTTTCTTAATTTTTTCAGGTTACATCTCAATCAAAGTCCCCTCCCTCTTCCCCTTCCCCTCCAGGTTCAACCCTCCCTCTCTTTTCTTCCTCTCTCTTCTCCTTCTCCTCAAATGAGGGGAGCCCCCATATATCAACACCCCCTCTGCTCATCAGTCACATGAGGGCTAAGAGCTTTGTCTTATATTGGGGCCTGATATGATAGCCCGGCTAAGGTAATGTGTTCCACTAACAGGCAACACGTTCCATGACTCACTACTGGGTTTAGTTTTTCATAGGGTAGTTATGCTAGGTTCCAGTCTGGATCTGTAGACTTTGGGATGGTTGTTTTTTGCTATGTTGTTAATATCAACTTATATGTGAGTATGAACCATGTGTATCTTACTGGGTCTGGGTCAGCTCACTTACAATGAGCTTTTCTAGTTTTATCCATTTGATTGCAAATTACATGATTTCTTGTTTCTGATAGCTGAGTAGTATTTCATTGAGTAATGTACCAAAGTTATTTTTATCCATTCATTGGTTGAAGGACATTTGGGTTGTTTCCAATTTCTGGCTTTTTAAAAAAAAATGTTTATTTATTACTTCAAGTTATATCTCCATCACAGCTCTCTCCCTCCACCCCTCAAAGCCCCACCCTCCTACCCTATCACCCTTCCCCCCGAATGAATAATTCTTTTTTTTTCAGTCCAACAAATGGTTCTTTCTCTTATAACAATAAATACAGTACAAAACAACTGAAATAAATAGGCCACAATTCTGAGAGTTATATGTTTTAGCATATATTATCAAGGTCCAGTCCATATGTATTTGGCCCCTGACTTTAACATTCTACTATCTATCTCCATGAGTTTAGAGTTCTCTATCTAACTCAGATTTCATACTAACTTGCATCACAATTTTAATAACATCTTCATAGATCCAGAACACCCTCTTGATTCCTAAACAACTCAAAATTTAACTATGAGACCCTAGCTATCTATTCTTCAACCACCTCAGAGACCTGAGAGGGATAAATATATCTGATTATATAGGAAGTGCAGGGCCCGCAGCTTTCAAAACTAAGAAATGACATACCCATGGCTGCCTCGCCAGTTCACATTTTCTCTCCATACTTTAAAGCATCAATCTTCAGCTGTTTGGCCCCATTTCTCTGACAGACATTTATTGTAGAGCAGGAATTATGAAGGACTTACCTACCCGGTCTTGGCAGAGCTAGGCTGTCGACTTAACTGCTTCCAAGTTTTATCCTTTTTGGACAGCAGTCTGTCTACAGTTGAAGCATGGGTATTTTGTTTTATTTTTTCCAAGAGATAGGCTTGCCACTAATTCAACCATCTCACACTGGAGATTCTTCAATGCTCATCTTCTACTTGGAGTGGAATAGGGGATACTGTCAGGAGCTGGCATGTCTCGATATCAAAATAATCTTAATTTAAGAAAACATCTTTGAATGCCATACTCTGCAGATCTCTTGGGGTTTTTGAAGATGTCCTGTCTATCTCTTATGTTTAGATAAGCAAATGTTGCTGTCTCTTAACAACTTGATTTCTGAGTAGCTTAGAATATAACTGTGATAGACTGTCATAGTAACTAACAAAATGACACGATGCATGACTTTTAGTTTGTATTTCTTAATTATCCTAAACAGTTTATGATGGTTGGTAGCAAAAGGCAAAAACTTCACATTTCCTTTTTAAGCATTACTAGGTACACTAACTTTAAGAAGTGTTACCCTTAATTTTGTAACAATATACAAAGATCAATACCAATGTGGCCATATATACTCTTAATTTTGTATAATATACTAAGATCAGTACCAATGTAGTCCAATACAATATTAATTTTGCATTAATATACAATGATCAATACCAATTTAGCCTAATATAGTATTAATTTTTTATCAATATACAAAGGTATATGGGTTTATTCAATAATCTGTCCTTTTTTCTTGATCTTTTCTATACTATGTCTATGTCCCATTTTTTCTCAAGTCTATTCACTACTACGGAGTCCCTAGGTCTTACCTCCAAAACCCATTTAACATGACCATTTAACAGCTTGTAGTCTCCTCCCCTAAATGACAAAATTTTCTGTTTTCCATCGAATAACCAAAGGGGAGGAAACACCCTCCCCACCTTCTGGGGATAGGACGTCACTCTCATAAATGACTTCCTGCTGATTTGGGATGTAGTAAACCTGTTTGGGGCCCAAATAGGGATGGAAAAATGGTTAAAAATGTTAATAGAATTATTTGATGTTCAGTCCTTTTGTGTCAGCTATTTAGATGTCCTAAGAAGTTTGTAGACAGAAGCTGATCTTCAGGCCTTTACTGAAGTTCTAGCTGGAACAGTCTGTGGAGCTGAACGATCTTAGTGATTTTGAGTTGTGGTTGTAGACTTTTGAGGAAATAGCTATTGAGGGAGTCTGCAAGGCTGGATCGTCTGGGCCGCTAGTCTTCTTTGGTGTCTGATCTGTTTTCTGCTGAGGTTTCCCTTGTCCAGTTGTCCCTGGATTCCTGTAATGGATGCTTTAAGTTTCCTGGAAAGATAAGAACAGAGCCCTGCCCTAATCCTAACTCTGGGGCAATTACTTTTTTTTTTGGGGGGGGTCAGATAATATTTTTCCTGGAGCAAATTTGGTTTTTTGACAATATATAAAGTATTATATTTCAATCTGGATTAAAGAAGAAATTATTTTGTTATTTTGGAGCTAAACAAACCTTTAGTGTATATATTTTGAGATCTCAAAGGACAATTTGTTTACATTGAGAAGGCATTTTGTATGTAGCTTTTAAACTTAAATCCTTCCAGATCCTATGTGCCTGTCTCTGCATACTAAGTATTGGGATCAAGACCTGTGGTTCCCAACTGAAGGGATTAAAGATGTGCTCCCCCACCAATGGATCTAAGTTTTCCCTAATGGCCAAGAGACACCTGAAGAAATGCTCAACATCCTTAATCATCAGAGAAATGCAACTCAAGACGACTCTGAGATTCCATCTCACTCCTGTCAGAATGGCTAAGATCAAAAGCTCAAATGCAGTCTGTCTGCATTTGAGCTTTTGATCTTAGCCATTCTGACAGGAGTGAGATGGAATCTCAGAGTCGTCTTGAGTTGCAGACAGACTGCTGTCCAAAAAGGACAAAACTTGGTAGCAGGGAAGTCAACAGCCTAGCTCTGCCAAGACAGGGTAGGTTAGTCCTTCATAATCCCTGCTCTACAATAAATGTCTGTCAGAGAAACAGGACCAAAAGGCTGAAGACTGATGCTGGAATGTATGGAGAAAAATGGGAACTGTCCAGGTAGTCACTAGTTTGTCATTTCTTAGTATTGGAAGCTGCAGGCCCTGTACTTCCTATATAATCAGATATATTTATCCTTCTCAGCTCTCTGAGGTGGTTGAAGAATAGACAGCTTGAGTCTCATAGCTAAATTTTGAGTTGTTTAGGAATCAAGAGGGCGTTCTAGATCTAAGAAGATGGTTATAATAGTGATGCAAGTTAGTATGAAAGCTAAGTCAGTTATAGAACTTTAAACTCATGGAGATGGTTAGAAGGTAGAAGGTTAAAGTCAGGGGCCAAATATGTATGAACTGGACATTGGGAAGGTATACTGGGCCATTTAACTCTCATAAATGTGGCATAGTTAATTCTGCTGTTTTGTATAGAATTTACTGTTATAAGAGAAAGAACCATTTGTTGGATTGAAAAGGGAAGCTGTTGGGGGGGAAGACGGGGGAAGGGTGGGACAGGAAGGGGGAATAGGGAAGGGTTTGTGACTGAGATGTAACTTGAAGAAAAAAATAAAGTACTTATATAAAATAAAATAAAAAAAAGCTCAAATGACAGCACATGCTGGCAAGGGTGTGGAGAAAGGGGAACCCTCCTCCATTGCTGGTGGGAGTGCAGGCTTGTGCAACCACTATGGAGGTCAGTATGGCGATGTCTTAGAAATCTTGAAATAGCTTTGCCTCAGGGCCCAGCCATACCACTTCTGGGTATACATCCAAATGACTCCTCATGGAATAATAAGGAAGTCTCCTCATCTATGTTCATAAGCAGCCTTATTTGTAATAGCTAGAAACTGGAAACAACCCAGATGCCCCTCAACTGAAGAGTGGATTAAAAACTGTGGTACATCTATACAATGGAATATTACTCAGCTATCAGAAACAATGAAATTATGCAATTTTCAGCCAAGTGGATGGAACTAGAGAAGCTCATCCTGAGTGAAGTAACCCAGACTCAGAAGGATGCACATGGCATCTATTCACTTATAGTAGGATTGTAGCTATATTGTACAGGATATCTGTACTACAATCAACACACCAAAGGGAACATGGACATAGACTTTTTTTCTTTTTTTTCTTTCATTTGTTGTTGTTGTTGTTGTTGTTAGTTTTGTTGGTCTGTTTTTTAGTTTTTCCTCCCCAGCAATGAGACACTTTTCACTAGCGGTACTGCCTTGTAGGCCCCCAGTGTATGAAGAGGCTCTTGGCCCACATATGACATCTGAACTGGGGCGAGGGACTGTTATGTGTGGTCACTCCACTCCAGAGGAGCAAGATGGAAGGGTTAGGGTGTAGAGGATGGGAGGGTGGGGCTTGGAAGGGGGGAAAAGAGGACAATATGATGGAGATGTAACCTGAAGCAACCAATAAATAAATTTATTAAATAAAAAAAAACAGGTAACAGGTTTAAAACACTGTAAATAAATTAAAAGTTACAGCTGTTCAACCTGGCTTTATAAACCACCAAGAGTTGAAATAAAACTTATAGCTAAGGTAAAATACATGAAATGGATGGGGTTAGCCCATACCTTTAACTTCAACAGAGACAGGAGAAGCACTATAGGGTTAGTTGTCTTATAAATTCTAGAGTTACAAGGAACAGGGTGGTGATGGGGCACACCCTTAATCCCAACACACTAGAGACAGAAACAGGCAGATGCCAGAACTCAAGGTCAGCCTGATACAAAACATAGGGAAAAACAATTTCTGGCTCTTATGAACAAAGCTACTACAAACATAATTGAGGTGATGTCCTTGTGGTTCAGTGAAGAATCTTTTGGATATATGCCCTGGAGCAATACTTCTAGATGTTAAGGTAGAACTATTATCACTTTTCTAAGATATTGCCAGACTGATTTCCATGGTAGTTGTACAAGTTTGCATTCCCACCACAATGGAGGAGTGTTCTGCTTTCTCCACAACCTCGCCAGCATGGGCTGTCATTTGAGTTTTTGATCTTAGCCATTCTGACTGGTGTGAGATAGAATCTCAGAGTTCTCTTGAGTTGCATTTATCTGATGATTGAAGATGTTGAGCATTTCTTCAAGTGCCTCTCAGTCATTAGAGATTCCTCTTTTGTGAATTCTCATTTTAACTCTGTACCCCACTTTCCTATTGGATTAATTGCTTTGTGCTTACTTTCTTGAGTTCTATTTTGGATATTAGCCCTTTGTCAGATGTGGGGTTGGTGAAGATCTTTTCTCAATCTGTAGGCTGTGGATTTGTTCTGCTGACAGTGTCCTTTGTCTTACAGAGGCTTTTCCATTTCATATGGTCCCATTTATTGATTGCTGATCTTAGAACCTGACCTATTTGCATTCTGTTGCCAAAAAGAAGTTGTCACCTTTGCCAATAAGATACAAGCTTTTCCCCACCTTCTCTTCTATTAGATTTAGTGTGCCAGGTTTTATGTTGAGATCTTTGATCCATTTGAACTTAGGTTTTGTGCAGGATGATAAATGTGGTACAATTTGCATCCTTTTACATGACGACATCCAGTTAGACCAACACCACTTGTTGAAGATGCTGTCCTTTTTCCATTTTACTGTTTTGACTTCTTTGTCAAAAATTAAGTGACCATAAGTGTGTGGGTTTATTTCTGGCTCTTCAATTCAATTGGTTTGATCAACCAGTCTGTTTATATATCAGTACCATGATGTTTTTATTACTATTGCTCTGTAGTATAGCTTGAAATCAGGGATGATAATACCTCCAGATATTCTTTTATTGTACCCAATTGTTTGTTTTTTCCATATGAAGTTGAGAATTGTTTTTTCAAGGTCTGTAAAGAATTGTGTAGGTATCTTTAAAGGAGTTGCATTAAATTTGTATAATGCTTTTGGTAAGGTGGCCATTTTTGTTATGTTGATCCTACCTATCCTTGAGCAAGGAGAATCTTTCCATCTTCTGATATCTTCTCCAATTTATTTCTTCAGGTACTTGAAGTTCTTGTTGTACAGGTCTTTCACTTGCTTTGTTAGATTTTCCCCCAGGTAATGCAAATTATTTGTGGCTATTGTGAAGGATGTTGTTTCTCTACTTTTGTGAAATAGCATTTCTACAGCTAGTATATCATAAGGAAATAAATTGCTGAAATAGAATAATATATATGTTTTATTAAATACTAGTAATTGTAATTCTTATGTGAATAGTGATATATAAAAATTTGCATATATATGCAGATATACATAAATACATTCCTATTTTGTATATATTAAAATACATAAATGCAGTCTGCTGACTTATGTGTAATTTAGTTACATTTATTCAGGCAAAAAAAAAAAAAAACAGGATATTTTGTAGTGATGCTGAGGAACTGTACTTTAGGTATGTGTTGTATAGTGGATGCTCAAAACACCCAGATGGTCTATATTTATAGATTGTTTTATTTATGCTTGCCCTGGACCATTGTGTTTGTGGGTTCTAGGAGGATATGGAACTGAAAGTGTTTCATATTATTTTTCTTTAATTTGTGCACTAACAGAAATATTATTTATTTTCTCTAAGAGCAGAAGAAAATAATTTAAACTATACCCAAATTGAAGTTATGCAATATTTCTAGAAAATTGACACAGAATTTTCAGAAAAATGGTAGGTATTTAAATTGGGGGAAAACTAACTCTAGCATATTGGATAAGTCACTGTTAATAAGACAAATACAGAAATTATCTTGAAATCCTTGCTTTAGTCAACTTGTACATCTTGTACATCCCTGCCATCTAGGATTAGTCATTGAGGCCACTTCCTGCTCTGCTTGATTAGGAGGGAGCTCTTCCCTGACTTCTTTTTAATGAGATCAGTCAACAAAACTAATTGGTATACTAGCTTCCTTTCTAGGTTATTATTTCAGCAAGTTTGGTTGTAGCGGGAGCATTTCAGGAAGGCATTAATGTTGTATTTTGCAGCTATTTACATCTTACAGTGTTTGCTGTTATTGTTGCTTTGTTTTGTATTTTCCTACTTTAGATATAAGTAGGATGCAATAGGAATATCATTAATTGTGGTTGTTGAATTTAGTTCCACTAGAAAAATCACTATCATAGTAACTTTCTTACTGAGTTTTGAGTTAATTTTTTTAAATATTTATTTATTACTTCAGGTTACACTTCAGGTTACACTTCCATCACATTACTCTTTCCATCCCTCCCAGTCCCGTTCTTCCACCCTCTATGACCTATCCTTTCCATCCCACACCTCTCTAGCAGAGTGTCCCTACATAACAGTCCCAGTTCACCAGTCATATGAGGGCAAAGAGCCTCCTCATACACTGGGGGCCTACAAGGAAGCACCACTAGGGCAAAGTGTCTCATTGATAGGAAACAAAGTCTATGTTCATGTTCCCTTTGGTGCATTGATTGTACTATAGCTATACTGTATTATTTGGTTAAAATCCAATTATAAGTGAATAGATGCCATGTGTATCCTTCTGAGACTGGGTTAGCTCACTCAAGATAAGCTTCTCTAGTTGCATCCATTTGGCTGCAAACTGCATGATTTCATTGTTTCTGATAGCTGAGTAGTATTCCATTGTGTAGATGTACCACAGTTTTTTAATCCATTCCTCAGTAGAGGGACATCTGGGTTTTTTCCAGTTTCTAGCTATTACAAATAAGGCTGCTATGAAAATAGATGAGGAAACTTCTTTGTGATTTGCTGAGGAATCATTTGAATTTATACCCAGAAGTGGTATGGCTAGGTCTTGAGGTAGAGCTATTCCAAGTTTTCTAAGATATCTCCAGACTGACCTCCATAGTGGTTGTACAAGTCTGCACTCCCACCAGCAATGGAGGATGTCGCGTCCCCCCTTGTCCAGCAAGGAATGACGCAACTCATAAAAGCTCTTCTCCTGCAGTTTATTCAGGTCCCTTGAAAACAGTCTTCCGAATGCCCGGGCAGACCCAACCCACAGGCTAAATACTAAATGAACAGCCAATCAAGTAAAGCCACGTAGTGCTATCTTAGAGGCCCACGTATGCGGAAGCAAGCCAGATCAGCAGTCTTAGCCAAATATGGACTTGTTTACCACCGAGAGCGCTCACCGTCGGGCTGGTGGAAGGCGGAGACCAGCACCATCTTTAAGGCGCAGCACGTCGCAGCTCTCTACAGGAGGAGTGTCCCCCTTTCTCCACACCCTCGCAAGCATGTGCTGTCATTTGAGCTCTTGATCTTAGCCATTGTGACAGGTGTGAGATGGAATCTCAGAGTCGTCTTGAGTTGCATTTCTCTGATGATTAAGGATGTTGAGCATTTCTTCAAGTGTCTCTCGGCCATTAGGCATTCCTCCTTTGTGAATTCTCTATTTAGCTCTGTCCCACATTTTTTGATTGGATTATTTGTTTTCTTGGCATTTAATTTCTTGAGTTCTTTGTAGATTTTGGATATTAGCCCTCTGTCAGATGTGGGGTTGGTGAAACTGAAAAGCTTCTGTATGGCAAAAGACACTGTCATTCAAACAAAACAGCAGCCGTCAGACTGGAAAAAAAAAATCTTGAGTGGCATTTCTTTCATGATTAAGAATGTTGAGCCCAAAAGGAAAAAATGGTTAAAAATGTTAGTACACTCCTTTTATGTTCAGTCCTTCTGTTCTCAGCTGTTTAGATGACCTAAGGGGTTTGTAGGCAGAAGCTGATCTTGCAGGCTTCACTGAAGTTCCTGCCAGAGCATTGTGTAGAGCTGAACGGTCCCAGTGACATTGGATTGCTGTGGTGGTTGCAGGCCCCCGATGGAGACAGCTATTGAGGAAGTCTGCCAGGAAGAATCAACTGGGTCACTCGTCCTCCTTGGTGCCTGATTCTGCTCTCTGCTGAGGTTTCTGCTGTCCAGCCGTCCCCAGGCTCCCAAAATGGATGATTCGATTCTCCTGGAACGATAAGAACAGAGCCCTGCCCCAATCCCAACCCTAGGACAATTGCCCTCTTTTTTTTTGTGGGGGGGTGGGAGGGGCCTAGGTAGTACTTCTCCTGAAGCAAATTTGGCCTTCTGACAACATACAAAGCGTTATCTTTCAATCCGGGTTAAAGAAGAAATCATTCTGTCATCTTGGAGCTAAACCAGCTCTAGTGTATATATTTTGAGATCCCAAAGGACAATCTGCCTGCATCGAGAAGGCCTTTTGTAAGTAGCCTCCAAACCTAGGTCCCTCCAAATCCCATGTGTGTGTCTCTGAACTCTAATTATTGGGATCAGGGACCTGTGTTTCCCATGTGAAGGGATCAAAGATGTGTTGCACCACTCCTGGATCGAAGTCTTTCTCTATTTAGAGTTTGCCCTGCATCAGGCTGACCCTGAGCTTCGGGATCTTCCCGTTTCTGTCTCCAGTGTGATTGATCTTTGTATATTGATACAAAATTAAGATTATAGTTGGCCACAATGGTATTGACCCTTGCATATGGAAGTAATATTAAGATTGTATTGGGCTACATAGGCATTGATCTTTGTATATTGATACATAATTAAGAGTATACTTAACCACAATTGAATAGATCTTTGTATATTGATACAAATTTAAAGGTAACGCTTCCTAATGGTATCATACCTAGAGATACTTAAAAATAAAATGTGAAGCTCTGACCTCTTAATACCAACCGTCTAAAATGGTCTAGGATAGTTAAGTAAAACAAACTCCTAGTCATGCAAACATGTCACTTTGTTAGCTACTATGACAGTCTATCAAAGATATTCTCTAAACTACCCAGCAATCAAGTTGCTAAGAGACAAGCAACATTTACTTATCTAAATACAAGAGATGGATAGGGCATCTTCAAAAACCCCAAGAGATCTGCAGAATATGGCATTCAAAGATGTTATCTTAAATTAAGATTTTCTTTTTTTTTTGATATCGAGACATATCAGCTCCTGACAGCACCCCCTATTCTACTCCAAGTAGAAGATAAGCATTGAAGAATCTCCAGTGTGAGATGGTTGAATTAGTGGCAAGCCTATCTCTTGGCATGAAAAAAACCCTTGCTCCAACTGCAGACAGACTGCTGTCCAAAAAGGACAAAACTTGGTAGCAGGGAAGTCGACAGCCTAACTCTGCCAAGACAGGGTAGGTAAGTCCTTCATAATCCCTGCTCTACAACAAATGTCTGTCAGAGAAACAGGACCCAAAGGCTGAAGACTGATGCAGGAACGTATGGAGATAAAATGGGAACTGTCCAGGCAGTCACTGGTATGTCATTTCTTAGTTTTGGAAGCTGCAGGCCCTGCACTTCCTATATAAGCAAATATATTTATCCCTCTCAGGTCTCTGAGGTGGTTGAAGAATAGACAGCTAGAGTCTCATAGTTAAATTTTGAGTTGTTTAGGAATCAAGAGGGTGTTATAGATCTAAGAAGATACTCTTAAAAGTGTGTTGCAAGTTAGTATGAATGTTGAGTCAGATATAGACCTTTAAACTCATGGAGATTGTTAGATAGTAGAATGTTAAAGTCAGTGGCCAAATATGTATAAACTGGACATTGGGAAGGTATCCTGGGCCATTTAACTCTCATAAATGTGGCATATTTATATCTGTTGTTTTGTATAGTATTTACTGTTATAAGAGAATGAACCATCTGTTGGACTGAAAGGGGAAACTTCTGGGGGAAGAGGGTGGAAGGGCAGGATAGGAAGGGGGAATAGGGAAGGGTTTGTGACTGAGATGTAACTTGAAGAGAAAAAAAAATAAAGTATTTAAAAATAAATAAATAAATATTTTCTTAAAAAAAAAAGAATTTTGAGCATTTCTTCAATGTCTATCAGTTATTAGAGATTCCTCCTTTGTAAATTCTCTGTTTAGCTCTGTCCCCCATATTATCATTAGATTATTTGGTTTCTTGCTATTTAATATCTTGAGTTATTTGTAAATTATGGATATTAACCCTCTGTCAATTGTGGGGTTGGTAAAGATCTGTTCTTAAATTGTAGTCAGCCATTTTGTTTGAATGACAGTATCTTTTGCCTTACAGAAGCTTTTCGGTTTTATGAGGTCCCATTTATTGATTGTTGGAGTTAGATCCTGAGATGTTGGTATTCTGTTCAGAAAGTTGTCACCTGTGCCAAAGAGTTCGAGGGTTTTCCCCACTTTCTCCTCTAATAGATTTAGTGTGTCTGGCCTTATGTTAAGGTCTTTCATTCTCTTGGACTTAAGTTTTATGCAAAGTGATAAGTATGGGTTTAATTTCATTCTTTTACATGTCGACATCCAGTTGGACCAGCACCATTTGTTGAAGATGCTGCTCTTTTTCCATTGTACGGTTTTGGCTTCTTTGTCAAAAATTAAGTGACCATATGTTTGTGGGTTCATTTCTGGGTCTTTAATTGGATTCCCTTGATCTACTAGTCTGTTTCTTTTTTTTTTTTTTTTTTTTTTTTTTTTTTTTTTTTTT
>CAJQZJ010032984.1:3537232-3588788 GCA_907164525.1 Lophiomys imhausi | reverse complement strand
GATTAAAGGCGTGCGCCACCACCGCCCGGCTACTAGTCTGTTTCTATACCAGTACCATGTTGTTTTTATTACTATTGCTCTGTAGTACAGCTTGAAATCTGGGATGGTGATACCTCCAGATATTTTTTTGTTGATGTTTTTTTTTATTTTTTTTATTTTTTTTATTGTAGAGGATTGATTTAGCTATTCTGTTTTTTTTTTTTTTTTGTTGTTGTTGTTGTTGTTGTTATTCCATATGAAGTTGAGTATTGCTTTTTCCAGGAATATAAAGAATTGTGGTGGTATTTTGATAGGAATTTCATTGAATTTATATATTGCTTTCGGTAGGATGGACATTTTTATTATGTTGATCCTACTTATCCATGAGCATGGGAAATCTTTACATATTCTGATGGCCTCTTCAATTTCTTTCTTCAAGGACTTGAAGTTCTTGTCATACAGGTCTTTCACTTGGTTGGTTAGAGTTATCCCCAGGTATTTATATTGTTTGGGGCTATTGTTAGGGGTGTTGTTTCCCTAATTTCTTTCTCAGTCTATTCATTTTTTTGTATAAATAAGGCCTTCTGATTTTTTTGAATTAATTTTGCATCCAGCCACCTTGCTGAAGGTGTTTATCAGCTGTAAGAGTTCTCTGGTGGAATTTTTGGGGTCACTTATGTATACTATCATATCAACTACAAATAAGGATAATTTGACTTCTTCGTTTCCAATTTGTATGCCCTTGATCTCCTTTAGCTCTCTTATTGATCTAGCAAGAAATTCAAGTACTATGTTGAGGAGATATGGTAAAAGTGGACATCCTTGTCTTGTCCCTGAGTTTAGAGGAAATGCTTCAAGTTTCTCTCCATTTAATTTGATGTTGGTTACTGGCTTGCTGTATATTAGCTTCATTATTTCTAGGAATGGTCCTTGTATGCCCATTCTCTCCAGGACTTTTAGCATGAATGGGTGTGGGATTCTGTCAAATATCTTTTGCATCTAAGAAGATTATCATGTAGTTTTTTTTTCTTTCAACTTGTTTATATAGTGAATTATGTTGATGAATTTTCATATGTTGAACCATCCCTACATTCCTGGGATGAAGCCTATTTGATCATGGTGTATGATGCTTTTGATGTGTTCTTGGATATATTTTGCCAGTATTTTATTAGTATTATTGCTTCTATGTTCATGAGGGGAATTGGTCTGAAGCATTCTTTTTTTAATTTTTTTTTAGGTTTTTCAATAGATCTTGTAGGATTGTAGATAGACAAAACAAAAGATCAGTAGTATAGATGACATATCATCAAAGGGAAAAAGAGAAATGCATACAGTATCATGATGCAGTTTTTGTTCTATTATTAACCAAATCTATGCTTGGTAACAACTACTCACAAGTGTACAGTAATGTTCTTAGTATATTATGAGCATCGAAGAATCTCCATTTGGAGATGGTTGTATTATTGGCAAGCTTTTCACTGGGCAAGAGAAATCCTTTGTTTCAACTGTACACAGAATGCTGTCCGAAAAGGACAAAACTTAGAAGCAGGCAAGTCGACCACCTAGCTCTGCCAAGACAGGGTAGTGAAATCCCTCATAATTCTTGCTTTACAATTAATGTCTGTCAGAGAAACTGATCCAAAAGGCTGAAGATAGATGCTCTAATGTATTCAGAGAAATTGGAGACTGTCCAGGTAGCCAGTTGTCTGTCATTTCTTACTTTTGGAAGCTGTAGGCTCTGCACTTCCTGAATATTCATATATATATTTATCCTTCTCAGGTCTCTGATGTGGTTGAAGACTAGATAATTAAGGTCTCACAGTTAAATATAAGTTGTTTAGGAATAAGGATGTACTAGATCTAAAAAAATTTTTTAATTGGTATTGCAAGTTAGGATGGAAATTGAGTTAGGTATAGAACTTTAAACTCATGGAGATAGATAGATAATAGAATATTAATATAAGTTGTAAAATATATATGGACTGGACATTGGGAATGTATGTTATACCTTACAGTTTTCATAATTGTGGCCTAATTTTTCTTATTGTTTTGTATTGTTTTTATTTTTATAGGAAAAAGAGCCTTTTATTGGATGAAAAGGAAGCGCTTTTGGGGGAAAAGCAATACACCTTAACTTAAAAAAAACAGATAGGAGTGTGAAGGGGAAGAATGTAGGAGGATGGGACTAATAGGGAGAGGATGGAGGGAACTATGATAGAGATGTAACTTGAGGAAATAAATAAATGTAAAATATAAATAAATAAACAAAAATGACATTATATCAGGTCACTCATTTTCACAAGACCACATAAACCTGACAAATAACAATGTTCCTCCATCTATTTGTTTGAAATTCTGGCTTAAGCAGAAAATTTTCACAAGATACAAGATTTGTTTTGTGTAAGACTCAAGAGTTAAAAAGAATGTAAGTGGCTAAGTTATTTGTAACTACGAAACTTCCATCCCTCAAAATTTCTATTTTATTACACCATGGTTATTTATTCTGTCTACACATCTATAATCAGTGAGTTGGTGGATTCCGGTAGCCTCTTGGTTTCCTTGGCTTTGTAATTTACCTGGATTGGTCCATCCCTTGATAATATGAATGAATTGGTACTAAGTAATGCAGATTCCAGTACAGATGCAAGCTTGAGCTTCAGTATGACTTGGAAATTTTATTTGTTTGATATTAATCAGTATTTTTAAATACTGATTGGCCTGGATTTACTTAATCCCTGGTTGTCCTGGAATTAACTATGTAGACAAGCCTGACCTCAAACTCACAAACATCTATCTCCCTCACTTTTCCCCAGTACTGGAATATAAATAGGAGAGGTTTGTCGCATCGTGCCTGACTTCAATACTACTTTTTAAAAACAAATATTTCTCAATAAAAGAAGTAGAAATTATCCATTTCTTAATTTCTGAACACATAAAGAGTCAGAGTATAATTTCTATTAATTTTTGTTAGTCAAAAAACCAGAGACTAAGATTATTGAAAAACATATATATAGTAGCAAAAGGTTAAAGGATTATCATACTGTTATTAAAAAGATAAAATTACTACAATGGTTTCTAAATTAGAGGATGCAGTTTTACTTTTGCATACCAATGTAATACTATTCTTAATATGTAGCTAAATACTTTATATCATGATGAAATAAATCAATAGAATTACTAGACATAACAGAGAAATAAAAAATAAAACTATTTTGAGATTTCATCTTACACTTCAATGTGGCTTCAATTAAAAAAAGATGAAAAATGTTGACATGGATATGGTGAAATTGAACATTCATTCATTGATGGAAATAGTGTGTCTTGAAGTCACTGTGAAAATCAATGTGGTAGTTTCTCAAAAAGCTAAAAATGGATGTACTGCATTATCCAGCAATAACACTCTCAGGCATATACCCAATGAACTCTATATACTACACTATATCCTGTTCATCCATGTTCACTGTTGCTCTATTCACAAGACCATAAAATTGTAACAGTCTAGAGGTAAAACTACTGATGATTGAGGAATGAAAATGTGTCATATTTACACGTTGTATTTTTATTAAGTTGTTGAGGGAAAGTACTTTACAGAATTCCCAGATAATTAGAATTAGAAACAAAAAAAAAAAATTAGGTAACCCAGACTAAAAAAGAAACTATCATAGGTGTTCTTTCATTTGTGGATGCTAGCTGTAAGCCTTTAACTATGCGTGTTACATTAAGAATATTGATAGAGGGTCAAAAAGTTAGTTAACTGACTAAGATGGGCACAGTTCAATGGCATGGAAATAGAATTCAGTGATATAAAGAATTAAAGCAAATTAACAATATAATTTTAATGAAAAGGGGATGTGAAGTCATACAATATGAGGAGGGATAACTCACAAAATAAAAAAATTACCAAAAAATCATGGAAACCTACTTCTGTACAGCGTTCTGAAATATATAGAGTTTAAATAGAATTATCCAATAACATGGCCTCAATGACTCTATTAGAGTACATAGAATAACACAAAGTCCATTGCCAGGAATAGGTTATCTTTTTGGAGTTATAGGCCAGTGGATTCCCATAGAAACTCCACCAAAATTATAAACAATTCCCAATACTGTTCATTGCCATACAGATCTTGACAGGAAGACCTTGTTGCTGAAGACAACACACACTGAGTCATACATATTACATGGAGAAATCAAGTAGGTACAGAGTTGTCAACTTAATCTTTATTGATTAGCTTTCATAATGAATGAAGTCATGCTACCAGACCGGAAAATGAATGACGCTTGTTAACCTGCTATGAAACTTGCAAGCTATGTCAATGACTATCTTGGCAAGACATGACCCTGGTTTATTAGCAGTGCATATGGGGTGGAAGTAACCATCCCTTTTCTGGATGCATTTAAGGTTCACTCACAAGTTGAAGCCCATACCAGGCACTATTATTCAGACCAAAATCTGTGTTGAGACAGGTCATAAGCTCTGTGGAGAATTTGTTACTATTACTCTGATGAATGAACATAGTATTCAACTGTGTCCTAGAGACATATCCTTAGACTAACAATAGATCAGTGTATTTCTCAAATCTTATCGGTAAAGCTACTTTTCGCAATAGATGTTGCTTAACAGAGACTCACAACTGTTCAAGGTGCAGAGAATAGGAGATCTAATACTGTTCAGTTCTAAATGGAAAGTCTCCCACATTGTCTCTATTCCTCAAGACTCACGAATTATTGTGGAAGAGGAAGTAGAAAGATTTTAAGCCATAGGTGGTTGATGACAACAGTGAAACAGCTTTTTTCTGGACATGGTAAGGTGGATGCTCACAGGAATTCACAGTACTTGAGACTCCATTCACAAGATCTAGGAAAGCTTAGATGAGAACCAATTCCAGCACACATATATGAGGTGGGCACTAATTCTTATCCCTAGCTGAGATGCTATTCACAGTTTGTAGGTGCTAAAAGAGGGAGAGTTTTCTTTATGGGTGGGACAACTGATAGATTGACCACCTTCCCATGAATACCACAAAAAAAGAAGATCTCAAAGATCTAATAAAATGATGCAAATAAGAAAATAAGTTACTCCTCCTAAATATTGCACTCATAGAATATTCTATTAAAATTATAAAGTGGGAATAAGAAGTAATTAAATAAACCCTGCTGGAAATGTTGTATGAACAAGGCATGGTGTTTGAAGTAATGAACTCAGTAACTGAATGGCTAAGGAGCAAAACCCATTCTTGCAATGATGTTACAGACAGTATGTATTAATATACCCAGTAGCAGTATTACATACCAGGCCATCATATGACTCTATAACATTCAAGTTCTAATTTTTTTGTTAACAAATATAATTACTTGGATGCTTTATTTTAAGGTTGTGTGTACAATCCATATATAATATGATAGAATAGCCTATTTTGGAGAAAGTGTGTCTATTAGTGCAATTAGTAGACTAAAATATTTACAAATTTTCTGGAATTTTGCTAGATGTACTAAATGTTAGTTGTCATCAAGTGGATATATTTGTCATTTAGGAATGCACCAAAACATTCTCATTTATTTTCTTTTTTTTAAAGAAAATAACAAAGACTCAGATTACCAGCTTTAAAAAAACCTAAATTTACCATTAAATATTTAAACAATTGTCAGAACTGGCGAAGTTGCCAGCATCTATGCACAATTGGAAAACATCCTTAATTTACACTAAACCAGAAATGTATTGCCATTGATGTAGTAATAACTTTCATCACTAAATGCTAAAGTAAAATTGAAATATTTCTGTAGAAGATTCCTCTGGTGATGTTAATATCACAGCAGGCAGACACACATTTCAGCACATTTGAAGTTAGAACCATGCGGCTGTTAAACATAATCCTGTCCTAGGACTATTCAAGAGTCACAGGGCTCACCTCAGATTATGTTGTGTTTTCTTTAAAAAAACATGCATACAGAAATTACAGCAATATTAAAGACAAAAAGAAAAAGGTCTTATTTTGTGATCCCAAGAACAAACACAAAAGTCTATGACAAATAGAGGCTCCGATGAACTATTTTATAAATACTTTAGATTAGGTACAGTTGCATAGAAAGTCAAGTTAATTTGAAATTTTCAAAAACAGGAATTCCTGCTATTCCTCAAATGGTGCTTGTAATGGTTTAATATTTGAGTTAAATACGAGCATTAAATAATGTGTTTGTTATCCAAGGTAAAGTGCTCCTTACCGTTTATTGTCAAGGTCTTTAACTGCCTTTCTTCTTCAACTTCTACTTTCTTAACCATTCTCCACAATTATCTTTGTAATGAACCATCTCAGTTGAAGTTGATAATGAGTTGCCTGTTCCACTGCAACCAAAAGACAGTGAAGAGAATGAAGTGAGACCTCTATGACCTAGTGGCCTGAACCAAGTGAAGCCTGTATCAAAAGCAGGGAATTCTCCTTCAAGAGAAGGAAATACAATGAAGGCAGAGAAAAACTAGCCAGCACCTCGGCTTCCAGTTCCCCTGGGACACTTTTGGGTCCCAAAAAACGTCATCAAAAGGGTCTTCAAAGAATTCATGAAAATGGTCCTTTCCACCAAAAAAAAATTCCCTAAAGGCATCCGGGTTCCAGAACGTGAAGCCAAACTCAAATGGACTGTCAAAATGATTTGTACCTTCTTATCTACCACCACTTAAGTCTTCTTGTCATAAGAAGACATAAGCTGCATTGTCATAGGTGTCCCACACTTTTTGTGTTTCCATAACACCTCATATAACTCAGCTACTTGTTTGAATTTCTGCTCTGTTTCTTCTTTGTTTTCAGGATTTTTATCTGGGTGCAATTTGCATACCTGTTTCTGATATAGCCTTTTTAATGTCCTCAGGTGAAGCATGTCTCTGCATACACCCAGAGTAACCCATAGGGATCCACTTCAAACTAATAACTTCATAGAAATTCATCATGTTTTAACAAATAGATGGAACAAATCTGAGAACATGGCAGCTGGTGAGGGAGGATGTTGGATGGTTGGTCTTCTTGTGGCTCTGGCACAGCTGCACTGGTGGCAGTGGCAGAGTCTCTTAAAGATATATATATATATGCACAAGATATATATATATATATATCTTTATATATATATATACATGCACATATATGTGTATGTATGTATGTATATGTATATGTATATATATATATTTTAATTGAAAGTGTGTTGGAAGACCTATGCATAGCTTTAAGAGTTTGACACAATATGTCACTCACAACAAGCAATCCATAATTCATAATGCAACAGTGAGGTATAGATGACAGTTTCTACAATGAAAAAGATTATCAAAGGCAAAGGTTAATTGTATTGTACTTTATTGATAAAGAAAAGAAACCTTTGCCATGATGGATCAAAACTGCAGAAGACAGAAAATGTTAGTAATCATGAAACAAAAACAGTGCTAACTTTTGGGTTCTAATCACACCACTTGCTAATTTGGAAAGATACTTTATTTTCTCTCTTGCTAGCATGCAAAGTATGTTCTTTTTTTGCATATATTGTAGGGAATAAGTTTAATTTTTTTCAAAGTAAACAAATGTTGCTTTTCTGAGGTAAGTTATTCTTGACTAAGTTCTATTATGATTTTTATATATTGAGAAAATTTTGCTTGTTAAATCTTTCTTGAAACATTATCTGACTGTTCTTTTGGTCAATTAATCATTCAATACTAGTTGTTTTGCTCTCTATGATACATAACTTGCTCTATGTTTAATATGAAAGAATTCCATACTTATATACATTTTTGATGGTATTCCTTCCTTACTTCTTTTTCACTTTATTTCAGATCTACTTTCCAAATTTTCACTCCCTTCTAATTTCATGTGTTCTTTCTTTCTTTTAACCTGATTTGTGCTGTTCATATACTCATGGATATGAGGCCTTCCATTACCTCATGATACACCTACAAAGCACCCACTATCAACAGCTTTTCTTTTCCAGGTAGGAATATTGATTGTCACACTCTTGTGCACGCAACCATGGTTGCTGGGAATTAAGTGTAGTAGACTTGCTATTTCCAGAAGATACTGTTTCAATACTGTGCTTAGTTACATGGATCTCTTGCTTGTACAATTTTTCCACTCCCCTTTCCACTGTGGAGTCTGAATACTGAAGGGTGAGTGTGTAATATTGTTGCCCATTTTTTACTGAGCACACAACAGATACATTTTCTACCCTTAGACCAGTAATCACTTTCTGCATTAACCACCAAGCTTTATTCAAAGGAGATTTTCATGAGGTATGAGAACTGCACTAATCTATGGATATAGAGATAGGAATTCAAAGGACAGTTTGACACTATTGTTCATGTAGTAATAAATAAATAAGTAAATAAATAAATAAATAAATAAATAAATAAATAAATAAGTGATAGTACATTTGACTTCAGGGCCTATGACCTCTTCCACCATAAGTTCTGGATCAAATTTACAATACTAATAGTTATGACATACAATACCAGGCATGCATTTCCTACTGTAGAGCATCCCTTACATCCATACATGCCTAAAATTAATGTCACTATTGCATTCACAAGCACATGGTAAATATTAATTGCCACTGTAGCTAGGTATGATTGTTGTTTTTTCTGGTTTCTCCAGAAACTTGCATAGGACGTTCAACTACCATGACAACAAATAAACAGGAAGGAATTTTGTTGATCAATTTGATTTCTCCATGTCCTCTGTCTAGTGTGTGTGGAGGCTGACAAATTTCTAATTTTCTCCCTTTCAATATCCTTCTCTTTCAGGGATCAAGAGAACACAAACTTCATAAAAAACATCGTATCATTTTTTTCCTCTTCCACTTCTACCAATTTGTTTTAGTCAAATTTTTAACTGAATTGATCAATATAGTCAAATGACCTGATAAATTATTTTATTACTTCATATTTCTTTAGTGTTTGTGAGTAATTTTTGACTGAAAATTTCAATTTTCTTGACTATAACAATGTTTAGTGTTTAATTTCTAAACATTTACAAGTTTGTAGAGACTGATCTCTCAGTTTTCAGTTATCAGTTTGGTTCCATTATGTTTAGAGAGACTATTTTACTTGGTGTGGATGATTTCAACATTATTGGGATACATTACGACTTGATTATTAATATATTTGGTGGATTCCCCAGCTTAAAATTAAATTAGCAAATATCATTGTTTAAATATTCTATTCATTTTTATCTTTGTAATGGCTCTCTCAATTACTGGGAAAAGAATGTGGTTTTATCTATATTTTCTTCCTTTTCATTTGTTTTGTTTCATATATTTTCAAACTCAGAGTAGCATGCACATTAATATTGAAGCTCTTCAACTACTTGATCTATCTGACATGCACAATATCCACTGTACTGTCCTATATTTCCAGTTTTTGTATCCACTTGTCCTATATTAATCTAACGACAATAACTTTTAATGCTTGCAGTGCATTCTTTATCGTAATTTTTACTTTGATATCTCTATAGATTTTTTTCTCATTTTTTAAATTTCTTGTATGTATGCTGTATTTACTCCATGTTTACCCTCCCTCTCCTGGTCCTTCCCTCTAAGTCCTTCTTCCAAGTACCTGTTCAAATTCTAGGTCTACTTTTCCTTACATATACAAACACACAGCGAGCTAGAGAGAGAGAAATATGGAGGGAGGAAGGGAAAGAGAGAGCTACAGAGGGAGAGAGAGACAAAGACAGAGACAGAGACAGAGAATGAATTCATTTGCCCCAGGTTTTGATATCTAATTTGAAATCCAATACCAAGTGATCACCCTTAAAGGTATATACATAGAAGCAATACTAAATGGACTCAGCAGGTTGAATGTATATATTTGTTCAATTTCAGCTTCATATTTTAATGGGCTTCTATAGATAGCATAGAGCTCTTTGATTTTTATTTTCCATGGATATTCAACTAAGGCATTTAGACTTCTAAGTTTACTTTATTTATTAGTATTATTATTTTACACTCATAAAATAGTACCCTTTTAAATGTATTACTTTTAAAATATTTTATTATTTAGTGTTGTACTTAATTGATATCTTATAAGTTAATTTAACCTCCACTATTGGCCTATTATATTTTGTGCTTAATTTTTAATCATTCTTTTGCTGTTACCAGTGTGTATCTTTTGTCTATTTCGTCTCAACAACATTAAGGAAATTCACCTATAGTGGATGCTCTGCGATAATATATTTCCATTATCTTCTTTTGTCCTTTCTGCTTTTATTTCCATACACACTCATGTTGCTTCATGCGATCAAAACTATTTTAAAGAAATCACAATAGTAAAGCTTTTACAAGGATAGGGGGTAGAGGGTGGGAGGGTGGGACTGGGCGGGGTGGAAAGAGGACACTATAATGGAGATGTAACCTGAAGTAATAATTTTTTTAAAAAAGTAATAAACTAACATTAAAAAAAGAAAAAAATAATATCTCTAGATCTTTTATTTTCTTACCAATTTATGTTATAATTTTCTTCTTGTGTGTATAACTTCCTCTGTCATTCCTTTGTTATATCATTTGCAGGAAATAAATCATTACAGTTTTTGTGTGAGAGTATAAATACTCTGAGAAATTATATATTTCTTCTTTATAATAAGAATCTCAGGTGAACAGTATAGTGCAGCATAGCAGTTGCAACAGAATGGTATCTGGGCCTATGAGTTCAGAAAAGACAAACATGAAAACAAATGATAAAATATAGTGCAGATATGAAAGTTTAGGACTGGAGGTTAGTCCAGTTCACCCATTAAATGAGTGGTATATTAATGAGTATGCCACAGACATGTCTGGACCCTGCAATGGACTTTATAGGGCTAAATATATATGTGATCAAGATATTATACATTTTTACTTTAATAATGAACTGTTTTTAGTATATATTATTAAATACATCCAAGTTCATATTTATTATTTATGCCATTGTATAAAATCTTACATTGTTTTACATTATTGTTTTTATCTTTAACAGTGATTTTCTCTTAATCTTTTTTTCTTTTTAAAAAATATTTGTTTATAGTCCCAGCACTTGGGAGGCAGAGGCAGGCGGATCTCTGTGAGTTCGAGGCCAGCCTGGTCTACAAAGCGAGTCCAGGACAGCCAGGGCTGTTACACAGAGAAACCCTGTCTCGAAAAACCAAAAAACAAAACAAAACAAAACAAAACAAAACCAAAAAAATATTTGTTTATTATTTCAGGTTACATCTCCATCATGGTGTTCTCTTTCCACCCCTCCTACTCCCACCCTCCCACCTTCAACCCCCTATCCCTTCCATCCCACTCCTTTGGAGTAGAGTGTCCCTACATATCAATCACCCACCCCAGTTCAGCAGTCATATGAGAACCAAGAGCCTCCTCAAATACTGGGGGCCTACAAGGCAGCACCACTAGGGCAAAGTGTCTCATTGACAGGAAACAAAGTCTATGTTCATGTTTCCTTTGGTGCACTGGCTGCAGCATAGTTATCCTATATTATATGGCTAAAATATGACTATAAGTGAATAGATGCCATGTGCATCCTTCTGGGTCTGGGTTAGCTCACTCAGGATGAGCTTCTCTAGTTCCATCCATTTGGCTGCAAATTGCATGATTTTATTGTTTCTGAAGGCTGGGTAGTATTTCATTGTGTAGATGTACCACAGTTTTTTTAATCCATTCCTCAGTAGAGGGACATCTGGGATGTTTCCAGTTTCTAGCTATTACAAATAAGGCTGCTATGAACATAGATGAGGAAACTTCCTTGTGATTTGCTGAGGAATCATTTGAATGTATACCCAGAAGTGGTATGGCTAGGTCTTGAGGTAGAGCTATTCCAAGTTTTCTAAGATATTTCCAGACTGATTTCCATAGTGGTTGTACAAGTTTGTACTCCCACCAGCAATGGAGGAGTGTTCCCCTTTCTCTGCAACTTCACCAGTATATGCTGTCTTTTGAGTTTTTGATCTTAGACATTCTGACAGGTGTGAGATGGAATCTCAGGGTCGTCTTGAGTTGCAATTCTCTGATAATTAAGGATGCTGAGCATTTCTTCAAGTGTCTCTCAGCCATTAGGGATTCCTCCTTTGTGAATTCTTTGTTTTGCTCTGTTCCCTATTTTTTGATTAGATTATTTGTTTTCTTGGCATTTAATACCTTGAGTTCTTTGTAAATTGTGGATATTACACCTCTGCCAAATATAATGTTCATCTATCCATGTTTGGATTTCTGATTTAGAAAACATTATTTTTATACTATATTGTTTGACTGTCAAACATCCCAAGTTTTCTTTTTTCAGTAACAAACATTGCAATTCCCTTTTGCCAATATGAGCATGCAGACTGTTAAGTTAACCTCAGAAACTTCAGCTGCCAAAGTTCTCAAGGTGTAAATGATGGGATTCTCTGTGGTCTATAAGTGGTAAATTACTATTTACCCATTTCCAGAGCCTTGACTAAAGAGAACACTATTTTTTGGAATATCATTTTTTGCTAGTGGCAGAAGACTATGAAATTGGATAATATACAATGACACACACAGTAGTGCTGTTGTATTTTTGCTTACATTTCATACTCAAAGCAACATAAAACTAACGTCAAGGAAGGTACTGCACAATCTTACTCTGCCTGGAGTAAATGAAAGCACAGATTCTGTGACATCAATCATTTTCTCTAACATGACATTTACAAAGTATTCCTATTCCTCAATGTCTATTTTGTCACATTTTAAAAATTCATTTTGTGTTAACATTAATTTATTTCATATGATAATCTTCAATTATTTACTGATAGAAGGGACTTCAAAATGTTATTTCTCTGTGGTTGTCCCAGAGAATTCAGAATTCAGAAGAATAATTTAGACCTACTGTGTCTGTTATAAGGTATCATCTTAATAGATTCTCACCCATGTCATCTGTATTGTAAGGTTTGAAATATTTTTGACACTTAGCTGAAGCTACTCAAAGACTTGGGGCTTTAAGTTGTAAGGGTGAAGAATCAGGGTATCCCCAAACCTGATAGTATGAATATGCTATCAATTTAAAATGTTTTCATAAGCACAAAATGGTATACTCCTTTAAAGTAATTATTCATTCCTTTAAAAACTTTGAGCGTTGATCCCTCCCCCATTCTCCTCTTCCTTCTTTACTGCATGCTAGTCTTCATTTTCTTCTTCTTCTTCTTCCTCTTTCTCTCTTCTGCTTCTCTTCTACCTTCCTCCTCCTCCTCTTTCTATTTCTCCTCCTCTTCCTCCTCTTCTTCTACATCTCCTCCTTCCTCCCTGCCACTTTTCCTCCTTTTTTTCTTCCTCTTTCTCATCACATCCATAGTATATTGGAAACATAGAATTTTTCTGTCCATGCTAGGCCAACATTCTATCTTGAAGCAACATTCTCATCCTTTTAAATTCTGAGTCAAAGTCTTAATTAGTATCCACTGTTCTCTTCTAATGTGTTCTTCCTATCTCTTGTTGACTTGAGTTTACAGGTGCACACCACCTTGGATAATATAACATCTTTTTTAAATGGGTTACTCTGAAAGTAATGGTAATAATATTATATTAATAACTCATCTTAACTTATCCACACAATTTATGTGTAAGTTACTGACTCCTTTTGGTTGATGGTATGGATTAAAATTAATAATTTTAATAGTCATAGATCTTCAGAACTGTCAAGTAACATTTCAACATTTTCTGTCTCCATTATTTATAGGAGGAAACAGGGGCCAAGAGAAATAGTTACCTCTCTTGATTCAGAATACTCTGATCTGGGTTGGAGAGATGGCTCAGCGATTAAAAGCACTGGCTTCCCCTCCAGGTTTCTTGGTTTCAATTCCCAGAACCGACATAGCAACTCACAACTGTCTCTAACTCCAGTTCTAGGTGTTCTGACACTGTCACCAATACACCAATGCTCATAAAATAAAATTAAATAATTACATGCAATTCCTTGATCATGATTTACTATGTAACACACTCTACATCCTGCATCTCCTCTGTGAAAAATGCCCATTCTTTATTCTTTGCTTTGACCATTTCAGTATGTTACTCTTCTTGATTTTTGCTAGCAATGCAATAAAGTAATGAAGATTTAAGTTTGAAATGTTTTAAAGTTATTTTAATTTTATTAAATAAAAGCAAATTTTTCCTAACAGTATAATAACTAAAGAGTTCATGTCTGTTTAAAAAATTCAGAACACCTTCCACCACCACCCCTAGACATAATTAAAAAACATTGATCATGTATTCAATTTTCAATCTCTGGCATGTTCTCAGGTTTCAGAACTCAAAGAGGATGAGGTTAGTTCAGAGAAGCATCAAATATTTCCATGGAAAAAATGTGCTAGTTGTAGTCATCCATAAGATGAAGGCGCCTTGCTTGTTTTTTTGTTTTTAAGGGTTTTTTTTTTGTATTTTCTAGACTTATGGAATAACTGTAATACTATATAACTAGCGCACAGGAGCTTTGGAGTACAAAGGAATATTATGAGTCAGTTTGATTATAATTATATCTTCAACACATAGGGTATACATACGTGTTGAAAAAATTGAAAAAAATATTTGAAAAAAATCTGTTCATGAACTAACATAGATTAAATCTATTACTACATTTAATGATGTCAGCAGTATGTATATTGATAAGTTATGCTTTCATTAATCTTATACTATAAAGTTTCTGTTAGAGTTTAGTGGTTGTTTGAAGGTTTAGTCAAGACAATTTTTCCTTTTATTGTCTTTTTGTGTGTTTGTGTGACAGCTTTCACCATTGACAATATTCGCGAACTACTTCAGAAATATATAGTAGGAACTTGTTTCAGTTACATTTAAAAAATCCATTTTTGAGCACTGTGCTGGCTGATTTTGTATCGACTTGACACAGGCTTTATTTGTAAAGAAAGAACCCCAATTAAGAGAAGGCCCCCATAAGTTCAGGTTGTAGGTAAGTCTGTAGAGTATTTTCTTAACTGGGGATTGATTTTTGACGGCCCAGCCTATTGTGCCTGGAGTCATCCCTGGGCTGATGGGTTGGCCTGTATGACAAACTGAGCTGAGTAAATCATGGGAAGCAAACTAGTAAGCAGCAGCCATCCATGGCCATTAGATAACTCTCACCTACAGGTTGATGCTCTGCTTGAGTTCCTGTCCTGACTTTCTTTGATGACGAACTGTTGTGTGGAAGTATAAGCCAAGTAAACCTTTCCTACTCAAGTTGCTTTGACTATGGTATTTTATCACAGCAATGATAGAGCTAAGACTACTCCATGGCAACAACTCTGTGCTACCCTTACAGAACTGGTCTTTTGACATCATTGATCACTTAGTGTGTCACAGCCTACAGATTTTCTGTGCTCAAGTATCTCAGTTTTACTGCTGTCTTTAGCTTTGAGGAATTTCTTTTAACTCAACGAGCATTATCTAAATTCATTGCTTAGTTTATATGATAAAATAATCTGAACAAATCAGTTTAAGGGCAAAAGAGTTTATCTTAGTTCACAGACCAAGTTATTATCTATCATGTCAGGAGAATTATAGAGGCATTATCTTGAGAGAAGAGCTAATGCTGCATCCACAGTCAAGGAGCAGGTAATGACAATACCTAGTGCTTAACTAGCTTTCTCCCTTTTGTTCAGTCAAGGATCTTAATCCAGGGAATGATGACACACTCAGTAGACAGCCTTTCTCACCTCAGTTAATGGAATTGATATAATCAGAGAAATAACAGAAGCTAACCTTAATCTAGATAACTTCTGATATGTGTGCCCACAGGTATATCTCCTGGGCTATTCAAAACTCTGTCTTGTTAACAATTGATCCTAATCATCATACACATTTATCAAGAAAACACTATTTCACCTTTTCACTCTTTCACAATGCACCTGACTTTGAGTCTTCATTAACACCATCCTAATGAAAGACATGAATATGAATGTTCTCATCTTGGCTGGAGATGTAATGAGACGATGTATTGTTTTCAGTTTGTTGTACTGGTTCTGTGCTGAACACTGACAAAATCCAGCTTGGGGAGGAAAGGTTTTGTTTGACTTATATATCGATGCCACAGCCTGTCTTTCAGGAGTCCAAACAAGACCCTGAAAGCATGAAATGAAAGAGAAACCATAGAGAAATGCTGCTTACTGACTGTTTGTGTGAGTTGCTCAGCCTACATTACTATTATTATTATTATTATTATTATTATTATTATTTGGTTTTTGAGACAGGATTTCTCTGTGTATCCTTGGCTATCCTGGATTTGTATACCAGGCTGGCCTCAAACTCAGAGAGATCCGCCTGCCTCTGCTTCCTGAGTACTGGGATTAAAGGCAGGAGCCACCATGCCCGACAAGCCTACATTTTAATACAACTTAAGACCAACCACCAAGGATGACACTGCCCACAGCATGCTGGACTCTTCATCAGTTGTTAATCAATGGAATAACCCACAAACTTCCTTATAGGCCAATCTCATTATGGCATTTGTTCAATTTAGGGTCCCTTTTCCCAGATGTCCGTGACTTGTATCATATTTACAAAAACCTAACCAGCAAAAATGATACAAAATGTACAGTGAAATCCTAGAGGTAGATGAATACAAATAGGGGAGAGGGCAGAGATATAGGAGGGAAGATACAGCAAAGTAAATTAACATAACCATGTTTATTAATTTAAAAATGAATTAAATGAAAAAGTAAAAAAAAAAATAGTTAAATGGCATTGCCATTAGGTGATAATTTTGCAGTTGCCAAGAATTGGAGAAGATTTATTTCTGCCAACAACTTTATATTTTATTGTAAAGAAATTGGAAGTTGACTAGCATTTTGAAAATCTACTAAGCAAGTCACACAAGTTGTGGAGAGACCACAGTATTAGGGCTACAATCATGCCAATACATAAGAAATATGAGACCCGGAAAAAGCAATCTCAACTTCATATGGAACAACAACAACAAAAAACCAGAATAGCTAAATTAATCCTGTACAATAAAAAAAAAAAATCTGGAGTTATCACCATCCCAGATTTCAAGCAGTACTACAGAGCAATAGTAATAAAAACAGCATGGTACTGGTATAGAAACAGACCAGTGGATCAATGGAATCTAATTAAAGACCTAGAACTGAACCCACACACCTATGGTCACTTAGTTTTTGACAAAGAAGCCAAAACAGCACAATGGAAAAAGGGCAGAATCTTCAATAAATGGTGCTGGTCTAACTGGATGTCCACATGTAAAAGAATGAAATTAGACCCATACTTATCACCTTGTACAAAACTTAAGTCCAAGTAGACAAAAAGTCTTAGCATAAGGCCTGACAACTGAATCCTTTAGAAGAGAAAGTGGGAAAAAACCTGGATCTCATCGGCACAGGTGACAACTTCCTGAACAGAACACCAGCAGCTCAGGACCTAAGACCAACATTCAATAAATAGGACCTCATGAAACTGAAAAGGTTCTGTAAGGCAAAAACACAGTCATTCAAACAAAATGTCAGCCTGCAGATTGGGAAAAGGTCTTTACCAGCCCCACATCTAACAGAGGGCTAATATCCAAAATTTACAAAGAACTCAAGAAATTAAATGAGAAAAATCAAATAATCCAATCAAAAGATGGGGAACAGAGCTAAACAGAGAATTCACAAAGGAGGAGTCCCTCATGGCTGAGAGACACTTGAAGAAATGCTCAGCATCCTTAATCATCAAAGAAATGCAAGTCAAGACCCCTCTGAGATTCCATCTCACACATGTCAGAATGGCTAAGATCAAAAACTCAAAACACAGCTCATGCTGGCAAGGTTGTAGAGAAAGGGGGGCACTCCTCCATTGCTGGTGGGAGTACAAGCTTGGACAACCACTCTGGAAATCAGTCTGGTGATATCTTAGAAAACTTGGAATAGCTCTACCTCAAGACCCAGACATACCACTTCTGGGTATGCATCCATATGATTCCTCACCAAACCACAGGGCATTTCCTCATCTATGTTCATAGAAGCCTTATTTGTAATAGCTAGAAACTGGAAACAACCCAGATGTCCCTCAATTGAAGAATGGATAAAAAACAAAACAAAACTGTGGTATATCTACACAATGGAATACTACTCAGCCATCAGAATGAAGGAAATCATGCAATTTGCAGCCAATGGATGGATCTTGAGAAGCTCATCCTGAGTGAGCTAACCCAAACTCAGAAGGATGCACATGGCATCTATTCACTTATAATTGGATTGTAGCCATATAGTACAGGATAGCTATATTAAAACCAATGCATCAAAGGGAACATGAACATAGATTTTGTTACCTGTCAATGAGACACTTTGCCCTATTGGGGCTTACTTGTAGGACCCCAATGTATGAGGAGACTCTTGGCCCTCATATGACTGCTGAACTGGGGAAGGGGGATTGATATGTGGGGTACTCTACCCTGGAAGAGTGTGATGGAAGGGATAGGGAATAGAGGGAGGGAGGGCGGGACTGGGAGAGGTGGAAAGAGGGCACTGTGATGGAGGTGTAGTAATAAATAAACATAAAAAATTATGTAAATGAATAACTTATGAATATAGTGAATATAGTATGAAATTACATGTTTAAATAAAAAATTAGTTAGAATGAAACACATTGATTGGGATGTGTTTAGTTCTTGTAATGTTAAAGGGTGTTTGGAGTAACTGAGCACATGATGCAAAATTATAAAGAAGAATACTGTGGATAAATGGGCAGGGAAAGGGGTGGAGACATTGGAAGAGAGATCATGCAAAGCAATGTGTAAAGTTAAAATAAGGAAAACTCATACTTGGTACATTAAAGATAAAGAAAATAAGAGTTAAACCAAAGTTAGCTCATATGAAAGAACAGCAATTGTCTACTCAAAAGCCAAGCTTGATTGTAGAAAAAATTCTCTGTTGTAGTTAGGCTGAAAAGAGTGAGGCAGAAAAAAGTGTGGAAAATACATTCCTTCTCATATGCTATTTAATCTTTAGAGAGCTAGACTTGAGATAATTACAGAAAATAGCAAGGTTTCAGATATGAAGTTTCCAAGGAAAATGTAATAATAAGGAATCTACTTTAATTAGCTGCCATTCAGAAAAGGCAGAAATGTAAACTTCTTAAAGTTTTATTGACAGATGAATTATAGGTGTGGATCTTAATAGGATTTCCAAAATTCCATTGACTGTTAAGTCATATTCTAGTTCTTTAGGGAATTTTGAGGGTGAAGAAACATGCCAGGCAGAGTATCTTTGTGATAACAGCAATAGCTTTGGAACAGAACAGAGAAGTTACTTTGCCAGCCATTGTCACTGGTGAACTATATGTAAACTTATGAACCTTAAGATTCTTGTAGTTGATATGGGAAAAATATATATTCCTCACACAGATATTTTGGGAATTAGAATTAAAAATCCACCAGACATTAGTGTCACAATAAATAGTAACTATTATTATCATTATGTTAATACAGTTTTAAAACATCGGTAGGATACAGTCAGTACAAAATCATTTTTATAATCAAGTATCTTCTATAGTCAATTTCTCATGTTGATAAAAATAATGTGGTATATTTTTCATTTTAATGGTGACTATGTACACATTTAGAAAACCATCATAGTTAGGTACCTATTGCTTTAAAAAAATAATATCACACAATGCAACTTGGGGAGAGGAGTTTATTTCAGCTTATAGTTTTACAACATGGTCCATCACTCAGCAAGTCAGGATTGGAACTCAAACAGACCAGGAATCTCGAGGCAAGAGCTTATCCAGAGGCCATGGAAGAGTGCTGCTTGCTAGCTTGCACCATGTGTCTTGCTCAGCCTACTTTCTTAATAACCCACAATAGTGTGAGTCCTAATCCATCAATCACTAAATAGAAAAATGGGTCATAGCCCACAGGCTAATCTACGGAGGCATTTTCTTCATCATGGCTCCTTTATCAGATAACACCAGTTTCTATCGAGTGCAAAAAAAAAAAAAAAAAAAAAACAAAACAAAAAAAAAACAAAAACAAAAAAATAACCAGAGAATACATAAACTATACATACGTAGTCTTTAACAAGATTTATAGAATATAGCATGTTTCACAAGTCTTTTGGTTATTAATGGATTGATCTTATGTTATAAAGGCTTGATTGTAAAATTATTGTGCATCAACTAATAAAGTTGTTTTAACTGTTTAGTTTCAAATCTAGCCCTTACTGTCATGAAAGAAATGGTAAATGTCTGAAGAGGTACATGGTCTTGGAAATTTTGTTCCTGTTTTACTGACTCCCTTAGCAATGGACACATGGACCAGTTCCCTCTAAAATTATGTAAGAAATCAGGTGTTTGTGCAAAGTTGTTACCACTGTAAAATGCTGGAAGAGACAAAGAAAGAATTTCGCTCTTAGTATGGTATGGAATGTGTGCATTACTGTCATTTTGCAGCCTTGAGTGAAGTCATCCTGAGGGAAAGTTTACTCACTGAAAAATAGGAGCCAAGACATCCAAAACTCAACTTGTATCTCTAAGCTACTAGGAGGCTTCTCTTACTGAACTATCATGAGCAGTAAGCTTTCTTATGCTGATAATAATTGTAATTATTATTTTCTGTAACTTGTAGCTGTAAGCTGTCAGGACTGATAACAAAGGCTTAACCATGTTAGCAATCTTTCTCTTCATTCTCCTCAAAGTCATCATTATTACTGCTATGAATTCGCCTCTTTATAGCCTCGCAAAGCCTCTTCCTCTGACACAGAATGCAACTGCCTCATCTCTCAGCAGCTACCTCCTTCAGTCAGGCAGGAGCTATTGTCACAATGTTACTTGTTCACATTAAAGAATCCTTTTGTCTTTGAAACAAATGTATTTAAATAAGTTCAGTAGTTATTTGTTCTATTACTGGATCAAAAGCTCAAAATATCAGAAAACTTTTTCTTCCTTATGCTATATTGCATATCTAGCAGAACGCACAGTTCTTAGAAAGAAATCAGTATATATGCTTGAGTATAAGAATGAACACAGTGCAAAAGGAAGCTCTTAGCCCTCATATGATTGCTGAACTGAGGGGGGCTCATATGTAGGAGCACCCCACTCCGGAGGAGTGGGATGGGTGGGTGAGGGAGGAGAGGGTGGAAGGGTGGAGCTGGAAAAGGTGGGAAGAGGGCACTATGATGGAGCTGTAACTTGAAGTAATAAATAAACAAAAAATGAACACAAACAAATAAATCCCATCTAAGATGGCAGATTTCGTTTAGTTTTCTCTAAACTAAATCATACATTCACACATAAAATGTGTCTAGCCAATATTTCCTCTACATTACACTTTGCAGAGTGATATTGACACCACATTATAGATGATAAGAGTGCCTCATAAGCAATGTCTTTAAGGGAAAAAAAGGGAATTGGGAATAAGTAGCTTACACAGAGCCAAGAAAAGACCTGTCAAATATATTGAAAATTATGGTGCTCTGGAGGTTAATGTTTTTTTTTTTTATTTGACAGAAGTGCTTTGCTTTACTTTAATTGGATATACAATTTTCTTTGCATTTTGTAGTTGACAACTTCAAGGACAAATACTGAACCCTGTGGGAAGAGGAATAAAAAGAAAGAAAACTAACAGCTTTCCAGATAGACTAAAAGACACTTTTAGTCTACCTAACCTCAGCAAGAAGAGAAGTGAGAACTGAAATTGAAACATCCCGTACAATGTCACCACAACACTTCTAGATGCAAGAAGAAAAGTATGCCCCCACACCTAATTAGGGAAGCCAGCTGGATGGAATCACTTTCATTGAAACCCTGCCAATTTTTGACATGAACTTTGATTTGCAAGAACAAGTTTCAAAGTATCAACTGGAGGAAATTTTCACTTGGATTAATTCTGAAGGAAATCTGTTCAGTGTATTCCTTGTAAAGCTCATTTGGTTAGTGGATTTGAAGAGCTTTCAGCTTGCCTGTTACTTAAGGTCTATCAATATCAATTTCCTGTACTGTTATTAATTTTCCATTGATTTTATTTATTTGTTCATTTCACATTCCAATTGCAGCCCCAGTCACTTCTCTCCTCCCGATCCCACCCTTCCACCCACTTCCCCATTTCCCCTCTCCTTCTCCCCAGAGAAGTGGAGCCCCACAACTCTGAGTACCAACCCGCTCTGGCACATCAAGTCTTATCAGGACTAAGTGCCTCCTCTTCCACTGAGGCCATTCAAAGCAGCCTTGCGATGGGAAAAGGATCCAAAGGCAGGCAGCAGAGTCCAAGTCAGAGATATCCCGCTCCAGTTGTTAGGGGTCTCACTGAAGACACAGCAGCCCATCAGCTTCTGATGTGCTGTTATTTAAAGAAATTTTACATCTGCATCAGCACATTTGGGGATGCAGTAATATATGTATGTATGAATGTACACACACATTCTCACAGTTCATTAAAGATAACTGTTGAAGTAGGTAGAGTTTTGATATGCTTTATATTTACCTTAAGCACATTGCTTTTGCTCAGTTCCTTAAATATATCTCACTACCCCAAACAACATTTGATTGAGAAGTACACATAGTATCTTTGCTGAACATGGCAATCTAACTTTTTGAAAATTAAGAAAGTATTTCTTTGTATTCTAAGGCTTTAAAAAATGTAACAATATTGTGGTAAAATTTCCCAGGTGGACAGTAAAATAATCACTTCTACAATTAAAGACTTGACCTCCCCCTCCCCACCCTTCCTACTCAAGTGTTAATTTAAAGTGTTTTTCCTCAAATTGCACTATCTATGGGCCTTACAAAGCTGTACTCAATGGTGACACAGCAGATTACTGGAGGCTTGGATTTGATGGGCATGACACGACACAGGCAGCTTTGTCCTGAGACCAAGGATAGAACCAAACATGACTTACAAAATGAAAAAAAAAGTCAGCGAAATGCTTACTAATTTTATTTTGCTGTAGTCATTGATAGGTACCTAATAAAATTATCATCAGGGAAGTTTCCTCTGGAAATTGATGGTACCAAATGCAGAGACGCACAGCCAAACATTAGGCAAAACTTGGGGAATCCAAACAAGAGGGGGAGTAGGTACCATAGGAGCCACCGTGTTCATGGGCACCATGAAAATACAGTCTACCAAATCAACTAAGCAGGGCTCCTAGGGGTTCAAAGAGACTGAGCCACAATTATGGAGCTTGTAAGGGGTTGAACTAGGTCCTCGTATGTATTTTTGTTGTGGAACGTGGTGTTCTTGTGGGACTCCTAAGAGTTGGAGTAGGGTGTGTCTCTGACTCCGTTTTTGTGTTTTGCTTTGTTTTGTTTGTTTGCTTGTTTTGTTTTATATTATTTTTGTTTTGGTTCTTTTGATCTTTGAACTTTTCTTACTGTGTTGCCTCATCCAGCCTTGATATGAGGGTTTGTGCCTAGTCCTATTGTAACTTGTTATACTGTGTTTGGTTGATATCCCTGAGAGGCCTTCTCTTTTCAAAAGGAAACAGAGGAGGAATGGATCTAGGGAGAGGGAAGGTCTGGGGTAGGGACTATGAGGCATTGAAGGAGGGGAAACTGTAGTTGAGATGTAATCTATAAGAGAAGAATAAAAAATAAATAAAGTCTCATAGCCTTACAAATTCAAACACCCTATAAATTGTCTTTTGTGATGTAGAAGACATTAACATCTTTGAAGTATTTTCTTGGAGTCAGGAAATGAAGGTCATACACCAGAGGCTGTCATAGCTGTAGCTTGTGCTGGAACTTGATTTTGATTATGTGTAGGAGTCCTCAGGTTTGTGCTTGTTTGAAGGCATAAAGGGGTTATGGAGAAGAAATGAGGCTTGGCAACATGTGGCAGGCTCGAGTCTCTGAAGACTAGCTGGAATAGACCATTGGTAAAGGTGTAGTCTCAGTTTTAGTAGAAGGTACAGAATTAAAGTAGAAATGTAAAGATGTTGAGATTTGACTGGGTTACAGTCACTTAAAAAAGCCAAAGAAAGGCTACAGTGAAAGAGCATGACAGTTTCAACAGCATACTCTGGCATCTTGGGAGTACAGGTACCATTGGAGGACCACCCAGAAAACAGCAGTGAGAGAGTGAAAGCTAACTGGAATATCCTGGGCTATTGAAACTTCTCTGAAGCCTACTCTCTGTGACACATCTCCTCCAGCAATACCATACCTCCTAATCGTTCTACTAACAGGGAACCAAACATTTAAATATGTGTGCCTATGGGACCCATTATCTTTCAAACTACTACATTTCGCTCTCTGGCCTCCATAGGTTTGTAAGCCATGTGGTAATGCAAAATGTATTTAGGCCAACTTCAAAAGTCCTCATAGACTTTTGCAATCTCAACAGAGTTTAAAAGTTCAAACTCCAAATTCTCTTTTCAGACTCAAGGCAATATCCTAATTGCAACTCCCTGCAAAACCAAAAAGCGAATTATATACTTCCAAAATGCAATGACCCAGAATATGCATTACCTTTCTAATAGGGAAGAATATGGGTGCAGTGAGGAAATAGTGGAGCAAAGTAAGAGAGAAACCCATCAGGACAAATTAATTCCTTGACTCTACGTCTTTCTCAGTGAGGGTTACTATTCCTGTGACAAAACACCATAACCAAAAGCAATTTGCAGAGGAAATAATTTATTTGGCTTACACGTCCACATCACTGTTCATCATCAAAAGAAGTCAGGACAAGAACTCAAACAGGGAAGAATCAGATAGGAGCTGATCCAGAGTCCATGGAGGGGTGTTGGTTATTGGCTTACTTCTCATGGATTGTTCAGCCACTTTTCTTGTAGCCAGGACCACTAGCACATGGATGCCACCTCCCACAATGATCTGAGCCCTCCCTCATCGATCCCAAACTAAGAAAATTCTCTACAGGATTGACCACAGCCTGACTTTATGGGGGCATTTTCTCAACTGACGTTTCATTCTCTCAGCTTAGTCAGCTGGTGTGAAGTTGACATTAAACTACCCATAACACTGAGGTTAAGGGACTTAGATTGCACTGGCAGTCCAGATTTGCTGACTGAAGCATACTTCCTTCTCTTAGGGAATGACCACTCTGTGTTTGTAGCTTTCCTAGGCAGATATTCCTTGGCACTACTATCACCCACATGTTTGGGTCTCCCACACAATCCTGACTTCGTTTTCACAGCTTCACACAATGTACTCCCCAGAACTCCATGCAGTGACTCCTCTGCTCCATACTTAGCTTCAACAGATTTCCTTAAGCTAGCAGAGATTTCACAGCCATGTCCTTCAGGACATTAAAGCTGAAACTAATGGGCTTTGGCCCCATGTTCTGATGATGGCTTGGTATAGTTCCTGGGTAACTTCTTGAACTATGTTTGCATAAGATTTGATTTGTTGTTGCTCTGTAAGCTTTTTTTCTTTTCCTAAATGGCAGGAATAGTGGGTAGAACCTCACCTTGAGGGCACTACTCCATTTGTTCCATTGCTTCTTATCTCTTTCAGCACAAACCAAGGATCCAACATTAAATTTCCTGGTGTTTTTTTTTCTCTTTGCACTATACATTTTACATTTTTTCCCTTCCCTTGATCCTTTACATTTTAAATCTGCATAAGAGTGATCAATAATAACCACACAACAGAATCAATATTTGGGTGTCTTGAAAAAAAAAAAAAGGAGTTTTTCAACAAAATCAATCCAAAAGTCTTCAATTTAATGTCAGGAAAATTCTTAGGGGAAATTTTGGTTCTTTGTTTGCTAAATTATCAAAATAATGGTCTCTAACCTAATTGATAAAAGTATTCTCCTATGAAACCTCATGGGCTGGACATTCATAGTCCGTAGCTTTTCGAACATTGCTCTTTCTCATGCTTCTATGAGAATAGCCAATTAAGCCCCCTTTTATTACTCAACTGTTTCCTTACCCAAAGTCTCATAGTATTCCTTGTTTCTACAAGAAATAGCATAGTCTGCCTTTCACAGTAATGCCGCACTTGCTGGTACCAACTTCTGTCTCATTTACTTTTCTTTAGCCATGTTCAAGGCAGCTTATAACAGAAAGCACTTAATGTGGAAGCTCATGGGTTAGAATCGATGACCATAATGATGGGATCATAGCAATAAGGCAGGCATGAATATACTAGACTCGTTGCTAATATCTTGCATTTGATGCACAAGCAGAAAACAGAGAGAGAGAGCTGATAACTACATGGTTTTTTATGGCTTTTGAAACCTCAAAATCCAACTCCGAGTGACATACATCCCTCTACAAGACCATATCTCCTTATCCTTCACAAGTACCTCCACCAAATGAGGATCAAGCATGAACATATGTGAGCCTATGGGGCCATTATCAATGCAAACACCATGCAGGACAAATATTCATTCCTAGGTAATTCACGGCAAGTTTTAGAGACATTTATATTTACCTAAAAAAATCATCTGTTAATGAATGAATATGATATTTTATAGTTATGCTGAAATGAAGGACGTAATCCAGAAATCACCTGGTAAAATGAAATAAATAATAACTCTCTTTTTTGCTGAATTAGACACTTGATTTTAATAAGTGGAGACAGAAGAATATCCATGAGATAATCACTAACTAGAGGTATAATCTTAATATCTTGGAAACACTGGGATTTTTAAGTTATGTCAAATAATTCCCCATGAATGTCAATATGGAGAATGAAAATAATAAGAGCTGAGATTGGTCTTTCAGTTCTGACGTTTACTTGATTTTAGAAGTAATGAGGAAGCACTGAATGGCTTTAATCATGGATGTGACATGATAAAATTTGCATGTAGCAAATTAGCTCTCTCAACTTTTTAAGGGGGAGAAAAGTAAAAATTGAAACGCAGAAAGTTTAAGAGAGGAGTCTAGACCAGACATGATGAGAACATCAGTTAATTTAGGGATCATAATAATTAGAGACTTGATGGGACTAGACATTATTTCAAGAATGATGTGGCAAGAAAGTGAATAATTTGGTGTGAAGAAAATAAGGAAAGACAGAAAATGAAAATGACTCAACTTCTAGCTTCGGTGAATTTTAAGAAACAGAGTGAGTAAATGTAATGAATCACACCTTAGTCAAAGTTCCATGTTTCAGGTGTTGCTCGATAGAGCACACAACAACATATTAGGAAAAGTAAATACATGTGTTATGTGAAATATCTGGGTATTTATGGTATTGTTTCCATATTCTGTTGAACGAAACTAAACCTTGCAGCCACTATGGAAGTCAGTTTAATGGATTCTCCAAAAGGTAAAAATTTATCAACCATATGACCTAGATATGACACTCTTTAGCATATACCCAGAAAAGAAGACACTTGACTCTATATATATTTGCTCACATATTTCCATTGCTTATATATTCACAATAGGAGGGAAATGGAAACAACCAAAATATCTTTTGACCAGCTAATGTATAATAAAAATACACAAACTCATGAAAACTGTTCAGTTGTAAAGAAAAATGAAATCATGAATGTTACATGTGCATGAATGAAAATAGAAAACATATATCTAGTGAGGTAGCCCTGACCTAGAAAGTCAAATGTTGCATGCTATCTCTTTCTCTCATGGGAGTGTCCAAACTCCAAATCTTTTGATATCAGGACGTACCCTGGAGTAGTTTCAGAACCTAGGGAACTAAAAAGGAAAAACTGCTGTAGTAGGGGTATGGGGGAGAAGTAAAAAGGAAAATACCAGGGCACAAAAAAAAAATCTGATTAAGAATATGATAAAAGGGAAAAGAGGGAGATAAATACAGAATAAAGAGAAAAGGGAGTAAAATAACAGTAAATATATCTGAAAAAGTCACAAGGAATCATAATATTATCTACCTAAACAAACAAAAAATATTTCTCATAATTCTGTATAAAATTACAAATATAGTTTAAATAAATGTATCTCATCTGGGCTTAAAATATTCTCTCCAATAGCCAAAGAACACCTAACCAAAACCCCAACACCAGAGAAACCCTCTTTTGAGAAGAGGTCAGGGATGTCCCAGAGACTCCCATCACATAAAAACTATTGCTATTGCCCTCGGTGGCCCCAAGAAGAGAAAGATACTTCCGTAATAGTGAAGACTCCATGTACTTCAGACATAGGACTCATAGGACCCTGGGCTGAATGATATTAATGCCTATTCATTGAACAAGGTTTCATGGTACTAGAAGATGCCATACAAACTTCCAAAGGAGTAAGGCAACCAAAGTTTGATCCAGCTATAATGCCTATGAACCACATTAATGACTAGCATGGTATAATGACCCGAAAGATATAGCAGTGGCATATGTACTTTGGTGGTAACCAAGAATAAATAAGTAAATATATATATGAATATATTCATATATTCATTAATTGTATATATACAATTAATGAAAAAAACATGAATTTTAAGAAGAGAAAGAAAGTATATGGGAGAGTTTAGAGAAAGAAAAGAAAGTAGGAAATGATATGATTATAGTATAATCTGAAAAATAAAAAATAAGAAAGAACACCTTCACAAAACACTCATACAATAAGTTTTATTGCACTGTAAACTATTTGGCCTTGATAAATTTTATAATTATTTGTGAAATACTATATAATAATTTTAATTTGCCCTTAAAGTAAGAAGAATGTTTTTATTCTAAATTTTCCTGAACATACTACTTGGTATAAATTCATAATTCGTTTAAAAACTTTCTTTTTTTTCCATAGAAAAAGATCAATGATTGAATACTCATTTGTCTATTTAATTTTTGGGGATCTCATTTGATTGAAATAGATGCTCAAACTGAGGAGTTATACAATGAGGAACACAAGGCATGGGACGGTGAAGAACCCATTCCATTCCTGTCTCTCTAGACTAATGTGGTTTTGAGAAATGGCTGTGGAAATACCACAGGTCTACTGAGGCAGATAGCATGACCTCTGCAGGAAACACTGTTCTGCTCAGGAGCTCCCCATTCTTTCTAAAGGTAATGGTAGGACACTAAGATGTGTCATCCTTCAGTGTCTCCTTCTTTTGGATTTGTCACCTATGAGCCAGGAAATATTTTCCCTTAATAACAAATGGCTCACACAAAATATCACAAGTTGTGAATTGCACTGGGACATGCAACTTGATTGAATACTTATGGAAGGCATTTGGGATGTTAAAATAATCATTTGAAACATTTTTATGTATTAAATTATATTGCTTTTAATTTATTTAATTAGTTTGATTGACATTTGAAATATTTAAATAATATTCTAGTTAACTTAAGGTAAATATTGAATTGAACGCCTAAAAATATATATAACTTACATGTAACGAGAACAAACCCATTTTTGCAACATGAAGAAATGCAGCTTCTGGAGTGCTTTTTGTCTTGATTTTTAATAAAAAACTGTTGGACTTAGTCTTGGTGAAAAGTCTGTTCCCTCACTCTGCTGCTGATCCACTGGTATATGATCCTAGAATTACAGATGCTAACTGGAGCCTCTTGAGGAAAATTCTGCTTTCTTGTTTGTCATTGATAATTCCTATAGTCAGGTACAATATGCCACCTCAGCCCTGATAGTCTTTCAAGAGATCAGTTCTAGAAATAATAGAATATACTTGGAAATATGACTTCCTATTCAAGAAATTGGATGCAACATTTGAGTTTAACTTTAATATATTTAATTGCATTAGTAACTGGTATTCTTCTGACTTTGATTTTTAAAGATGATGTCCTCATTTCCAAGGAAGTGTGAGCATAAAATCATTTGTTTCTGTCATACAAATATTTTAAATTGATATGAAAAAATCTGCCATTACTAGAAGGAGCTGTAATTTGGGTTGAATGCTATTTTCCCATTCCAAAATAAATGTTGGCCATTGCCAACTGCTGGTTTCAGCAAGCCACCTCCCTCCCCCACAACACACTGCCCTCTTGTCATTGGCTAGATAGAGTCAAAGATCTTTCAGAGCCCTGTGGGTGGAACAAGGAGTGTTCAGCTTTTATTCCCTGTCCGGGTCATGCTTGGCAAGACCTGGCAACAGACTGGCACCAGGGCTCTGCAGGCAGGAAGGAAAAGACCAGGCCGAGAGCTTGAGAGTCTCCCTGTTAGGCTGTGGTTAAATGGGCTGGGCAAATAAATGGAGTTGTTCTATGTTCACAGCAATTTTATTGTCTGATTAATTTATTGACATTGTCTGCTTCTCCATTTGAGGGATATAAGTACTATGATACTAATAAACATTCTGGTTTTGGTTATCAGCCCTCCCAGCATGATTGACACCAGGTTGTTACTCTTTCCTTTTATTTTTCCCTGATCCTCCTTCTTGGCATCTCAGTGTGAACCCAGGAGGCACTCCTGTGTCAGATCACTTAATGGTTATGAATATCTACCTTTTCTCATTGTATGTAAGATGAAGCAGTTACTGTGATGGAGATTTAGTAGTTCCGATGATCAAAAATAGTAATAATCCCTTCTTGGGTCTGGAAATCATAGATGGCATAGAAAATAAAGACATTTCTGTGATGGAATTCCAGTCATCTTGCAACCATAACCATGATGACTTTTCATAATTTGAGAAATCTCCATACCTTGTTTAAAGTAGCAAAATGCTGCCATTATCATTATTACTATATTCTCATTCTATTTCTCTTTCTCTTCACTTTTCTTTTATGTGCTATATGAGAAAAAAGCATTTGGTATTATTTGATTATAAAAGCTTGAGTCTTGTTTTGAAAATACTGAGACTGTATTGCAGTAAACGATTTTAAATTCTAGTATGCTGTGGGTTTTGATAGAGACTTCTTGTATACATAGAACTTGCACACATTTATGAATCCATTCTTCAGCTTCTTAGCACAATACAGCCAAGTGTCATAACATCATATGCATTATTTAGCATGGCAGGTATATTAGACAATGCTGGTGATGGCCCTTGGTTTCCCAAAGTAAAATATGAAACTTACTATTGAACAAAAAAATATTTTCTTAAAACATTCTATTGCCTTTACATGAGTTTGTCACCATACTGAATCTTATTATAATGTTGTCATTTTATAGATTCTGTGTCAGTGTTTATGCCTCATAGAAACAATGAGCAGATCCCATTGACTTACATACATTCTAACTCATGATACTGTCAATTCTTTACATTTGTATAGGCTTACCATTTAAAGTGCTAGCTCAGTGTGATCTTCACTTGTGTTTATCAGGACAATAACGGCATGAAATAATCAGTTTCTAAAAGTCACTTTAATGTTGTGCCATTTACTCCATGAGTACTGTACACTTTGGGAAAGGAGAAAATATAACCGTTGTAATACTTTCACCTACGTTTCAATTTTCTTCTTCTGGTTTGAATTTGCCACAACAAACAGGCCAGTACACTAACAGGGAGACACCATCAAACAGATGGGACTCTATGGGCAAAATAAATTTAGGACTTTGAAGAAAATGTACCACTCTTATCTGATAGGGTTGATTACTTTGTGTCTCTATGTCTGCACTCTTATTTTCTGTTTGGAAGCACCTGAGCTAGTATGTGTAAACATGAGCAGCTTAATCAGCATTAGGGCAGCATATGCAGCTGACTAAGTTCATCTTAAAATTGGCTTTTAGAGAAAGATAATCTTCATTACTTTTTAAGTTAAACTTAGATGTATAAATTTAATCAAAGACTACTTTGTAGAGATGATTCACATCTCTGTTTTAGAAACTCTTTTTCTTTTTTAAAGTTTTTTTTTTTTTTTTTCGAAACAGTGTTTCTCTGTGTGTGCTTGGCTGTCCTGGACTCACTTTGTAGACCAGGTTGTCCTTGAACTCACAGAGATCCACCTGCCTCTGCCTCCCGAGTGCTGGGATTAAAGGCATGTGCCACCATGCCTGGCGAAACTTTTTCTTATACATTATAATTAATGTTTTAGCACCAAAGAAACATAAAAATACATATTATTCATTAACTTAAAAAGTTAACAGACACATGCCATTTGTTAATATTATTCTGGAGCTCAAACTACCATGTTATTATCATTAAGCAAAAGCAATATCCTGGAAGGTGAGATGTGCAAAACAATGTTTGTAACGACATAGAGGCAGAAGCATGAACACTGCAGGAGCAGAGGGACATCTCGGAATCTTTCAGTCTATAAATTAACAAAATCTTGTGAAACATGAGTTTTTCAATAAGGAAACCCAAACTTACTCTAAAGTTCAGGTGGCATTCATTACTAAATCTAAAAATAAAGCAAAAAAAAAAAACAAAAACAAAAACAAAACAACACAGAAAAAGGACTTTTCAAAAATGCAGTTTACCAAGGGACAAACACATGTTAAAAAAGAATTGGTCAGTGTGTGATCTGGTAATATATTTTCTAGATTGAATGTCTGTATTCCCAGCCAGTTACTATAGTTAACTCCAACCCATAATCCCAGAGCTATTTAATTTTTCACCATGGCAATCATCAGGCTTATGTATTTCTTCTCATTTATTTACATTAATAATGGAATGTTACCTGCTATGGTCAGAGTGAAACATTCCTCTTAAGGACAGTTTACAAGCCAAACTCCTTTTCAGTATAACATAGCACTCAAGTATTGACCCAATGATTGTTTTCTTAAATAACATTAAAAGTATGCCCTTGAATATATACTGTAAACCTGCTCAGACAACATCCTGGCTACATTTGAGATATAAAATTTGATGCCAGCTGCCAGAACATACATATTTTGGTATTGGCCAGGCATTGATTATCTATGCATAAAAATGATTGCAAAAAATTATGCCTTATTCATATTGTGTAAGCTTCCAGCCAGTCCTACTTTAAGGGAGAACTTCATATGTCCAGTATAATAAGAATATATTTATTATTTGAGAAATAAAGGTCATTTGACAACAGACAGAACAATTGATAGAAATTGTATGACCCAAATTAGTAATAAACACTGCAGTTTGTAGCCCTCTGTGACTATCTTGTGGCATATTCATATGTCACCCTGTTCTTCTTCATTTAGATCTACACACAATATTGCCAAATTTTGAGGTAAAAAATAACTTTATAATTTCCATATGCCTTGTGATATATGTCATAGGTATGCAAACAAGAAGTAAAATGTTGTTTGGCTAGAATTTTTGAGACAGTTAAGATAATAGATTCAGCCATCTATCTAGACAAAAGTTCAACTTCGTCTGAAATATCTAAGTATGTCTTGTACCTTCTTTCAGTTACGCCATTTAGAAAAGGCTTCATTGCTCAGTGGAGCCTTCATTTACATTTGAGACCTGAGGCAAAATTAATATTCTTTTCAGATGGCATATAATAAAAAACCTTGCATTGTCTTTGTGTAAGTCCCTTTAGATAAATGATCCTGGGAGCATTTCAACCTTCTTAGAACACATTGTGGAATAGAGGAAACCAAACCCCAAGGAACCAGAGAGTCAGCACATATGCCAGTATTAAATGGCCTCAAGAAATTAAAGATCAAGAGTAAAGTATGACAGGTACAAATTTCTGAGAAAGGTAGAGGAAACTTATAAAGAGTTCTAACTGCTTTGCATTGAAAGTTTTAACCTAAAAAAAGAATACAATCATCATGTATGTATGTGCACACACGTGAGTGTGTGTATGTGTGTGTTTTGACTAAAAGGGGAATAATTATGTTAGCAGGGTCTGATTAAATTAATATTTTGAAATATAAAATAAATGTTGACTTAATTGTTCTGTCCAGGAAGTTGTCTCCTGTGCCCATTAGTTCCAGGCTTTGCCCCACTTTCTCTTCTATTAAATTTAGTGTTTCGGGCTTTATGTTAAGGTCTTTGATCCACTTGGACTTAAGTTATGCAAGGTGATAAGTATGGGTGTATTTGCATTCATTTACATGGTGAAATCCAGTTTAGACCAGCACCATTTGTGGGAGATGCTGTCCTTTTTCCATTGTATTGTTTTGGCTTCTTTGTCAAAAATTAAGTGACCATAGGTGTGTGGGTTCATTTCTGGGTCTTCAATTTGATTCCATTGATCCACTGGTCTGTTTCTATACCAGCACCATGCTGTTTTTATTACTATTGCTCTGTAGTACAGCTTGAAATCTGGGATGGTAATACCTTCAGAATTTTTTTTTTAATTGTGCAGGATTGATTCAGCTATTCTGGATTTTTTGTTATTCCATATCAAATTGAGAATTGTTTTTTCCAGGTCTATAAAGAATTGAGTTGGTATTTTGATAGGAATTGCATTCAATCTGTATATTGCTTTTGATAGGATGGCTATTTTTATTATGTTAATCGTAGGTATCCATGAGCATGGAAGATCTTTCCATCTTCTCATACCCTCTTCAATTTCTTTCTTCAAGGAATTGAAGTTCTTGTCATACAGGTCTTTCATTTGTTTTGTTAGATTTACCCCCTGGTATTTTACGTTGTTTGTATTGACCCAATTGTTAGTTTAGGCATATGCATACTTGACGTATACAAGCAAGGGATATTAAAATCTGAGTGTACATGGGTAAAAATAACTAGGTATAATAAATCTTACACATTCATATCATCCTAGAAAATGGTAACAACATTAATGTGCAAAACAAAAAAAATTCTGATACATTTTATGTTGTATAAATGATACATGCTAAAAACAATGTTAATTGACAAGTTAAATTCCAGGAGTATGGAACCGGGAGGGATGGAAAGAGATAACTGTGATGGAGATGTAACTTGAAGTAATAAATAAACATAAAAAAATCAGAGTTCATGTATGTTGTGTGAAACTTTTACCAGAAAGACAGGAGCAAGCAAATGTCTACTTTTTGTAGAGGAATTTGAATCCAGCAACATGACTCCTCTGGCAAGGGGTCACATCTAAAGACCTTCTAGGTCTATGTGCTCTTGGTGGAATGCAGACACACCCTGGATTGCAGTTTGTTCTTAATAAAAGACAGATATACCCTTAGAACATAACTTTAATCCCAGTGAAAGAAAGATTAGATTATAAAAGGAAACAGGCATGTTTGAATTGAGGGGCAGACAAAGTGACTAAAAAGAAAAATTTGGTAGAATGAGTCAGAGGTAGGAAATGCCCGAAAGCGTAATGCAGCTGAGCTCAGCTTATTTCCTTTCAGTTCTGTTCAGTTTGTGCAGTCAGTTCAGTCAGTGCATTTCAGTTCCTGGAGTTCAGAGTCAGTTTTCCCAAGCAGAACAATTCAGTGAGAAGTCAGTTTGAAACAGTCAATTATTCTGGCTCAAAACTACAGGAGAGGAGTTTTGAACCAGAAAAGTTGAATTGAACCATCTTGCCAGAGTTTAGAAAGAACTCGAAAGGGTTAGCTTATTCAGCACTACATCTCAGAGACCAAAACCTTGTAGGCCTAGGTTAGCAGATGGAGGCTGGAAGCTGAAGCCATTAAGGTCTGGGCTTGCAGATTAGATTGTATGGAGGCTAGACGCTTCAAGTCTTAGGCTTAAAGACAGATTGAATAGAGATATAAACACTCTGGGCTCAGCCCAAGCCGTGTATTCATAAAGGTTTGATATGGCTCTCATCTCATCCCATCATCTGAGGAAATAATAATAATAATTGTAGAGAGCTGCGATGTGCCGCGCCCTAAAGATGGCGCCGGTCTCCGCCTTCCACCAGCCTGACGGTGAGCGCTCTCAATGATAATAAGTCCATATTTGGCAAAGACCGCTGATCTGGCTTGCTTCCGCATACGTGGGCCTCTAAGATAGTACCACTTGGCTTTACTTGACTGGCTGTTCATTTAGTATTTAGCCTGTGGGTTGGGTCTGCCCGGGCATTCGGAATTCGGAATTCGGAAGACTGTTTTCAAGGGACCTGAATAAACTGCTGGAGAAGAGCTTATGGGAGTTGCGTCATCCTTGCTGGTCGAGGGGGACGCGACAAGTGGTGGCCCGTACGGGGACCCAGAAAAGACTCAGAACTCCTGCAGTCAGGGGCAGCGCTGGTAAGTTCCTGGGATAAATCAGGACAATAAAGTTTCATGGAGATAGCGAACGCAAAGTAAAAGATTCGCGGATAATAGCGAACATACGGTAAAGATTCGCGGATGATAGTGAACATACGGTAAAGTTTTGCAGAGATAGCGAACAAAAAGTACAGTTTCGCGGGGAAGCTGCGAACCAAAAGTAAATTTTTAAACATGGGATTGTCTGAGTCACACCCAATTTTTCTGGCTCTTCAGGAGCTACTTTTAGCTAGGAATATGAAGATTAAGAAGTCTACCCTAGAAAGATTTTTGAATGAATGTGATTCCGTGGCTCCGTGGTTTGCGGTGTCCGGGAATCTTACGGTATCCTGCTGGGACAAATTAGGCAGGGACTTGGATTTTGCTTGGGAGCAAGGTACTCTAAAGCATGGAGTAAGACCAATTTGGAAAATGGTGAGGAGTTGTTTAGAAGATCAGAGATGTTGTAATGCAATCAAAGAGGGAGAATCAGCCTTGGAACTGCTGCAAGGGGAAAGATCTGAGCAGGTAGACAGTGAAAAGGAAAGTAACAAAGGCGAGAGATTTGAGCAGGCAGACAGTGAAAAGGGAGGCAAAAAGAAGGTTCCTCTCTATCCCGATCTTAGAGATTTTAGAGATTTTGAGGACTCAGAGAGCACAGATTCTGAAGGAGAGCTACACGCTCTAATAGAACAGTTGGAGAGGACTGTTATTAGAAAAAAGGAAAAGAAAAGGGTAAAAGAGAAGGACACGCAGGCGGCAGTCGGTGTGGGTGAAGCCGTTGCTACAGCGCCTTCAGCCACGCTGGCGGCGGCTGATGTAAGTAAAGCCGTTGCCGCGGCACCTTCAACTCCTCCTCCATATCCAGAAGCCACTCAGATAGATCAGCCTGTTCAGTCCCTGAAAGTAGGGAGATCTTTCTGCCCGGGGATGTGGACACAAGTAAGAACAGAATAGAACATTATCCCACTGCACTTGCTGCTTTAGCCTTGAATGGTATCCAACAATGCTTGCAATCTTTTGGAGTTGCTCCTGCCAGTATAATAGTGCCCTATTCCAGTTATCAAATTGAGATTTTGTGTGGCACTGTAAATGACTGGGCAATATTGCAATGTAGCTTTGAAGGAGTGATTGATAACCATTATCCTAAACATCCATTGCTATCATTTTTTAAGGAGCACCCAGTGATATTCCCTAAGGTTACTTCAGCAGTACCACTTCAAGGGTCACCAAATGTGTTTACTGATGGCTCAAAGACAGGCTGTGGAGCCTATTTGATAGAAAGACAAGAGCCCGTGTTATGTCAATTTCAACCGGGCTCCCCCCAAATAGTAGAGTTGAAAATACTAATTGAGGTGTTTAAAAGATGTCAATTTGCATTCAATTTGATTTCAGATTCAGTCTATGTGGTCAACACAGTGAAAGTATTAGAATTAGGTCCTATTAAGAATAGTAGTACTGTATGTGCCTTATTACAAGAGTTACAAGTTTTAATCTGGCAGAGAAAAAGGTGTTTTTATATTCAACATATCAGAGCACATACAGGATTACCTGGACCATTAAGTGAGGGTAATGATAAAGTTGATCAATGGACCAGGATGGAATGCATTTTTTGGAGCTCATTCCTGGACCAAGCCAGACAGTTTCACCAATTATTTCATGTAAATGCAAAAACTTTACAGCAGAAATTCCATTTCTCTAGAGCAGATGCTAGACAAGTAGTTTTGGACTGTCCTCAGTGTGTGATTCATCATCATCCTCCCAGTGTGGGAGTGAACCCTAGAGGGTTGATGCCACTCAAAATCTGGCAAATGGAGGTTACCCACATTTCAGAATTTGGAACCTTAAAATATATTCATGTATGTGTGGATACCTGCTCAGGTATCATACATGCTACACCTATGAGTGGAGAAAAGGCTCGCAATGTCATAGGACATTGCTTAGAAGCCTGGGCTGCATAGGGAAAACCACAGCAGTTGAAAACGGACAATGGACCACCCTATACGGCACAGTCCTTTGTCTCCTTCTGCAACCAGATGGAGCTTAATCACGGATTACCATACAATCCTCAAGGACAAGGAATTGTGGAGTGTGCTCATCGCACCTTGAAAGAATGCTTGCAAAAACAAAAAGGGGGAATAGGCCAAGGCCGTACCCCCAAGAAAAGAATGTCTTTAGCCTTATTTACTTTAAACGTTTTCAATTTGGATGCTCAAGGCCGCTCAGCAGCAGACAGACATCAGGATTCCCATGGTTCACCTAAAAGCATGGTGAAGTGGAAGGACATTTTGACAGGCTCTTGGTGGGGGACTGACCCCGTGCTAACATGGGCGAGAGGGTCTGTTTGTATTTTTCCTCAGGATCAACAAGATCCAGTGTGGGTGTCTGAACGCCTTGTGAGGAAGATTCGTCATGAAGACCTTCTTAAGGATCCTGGTGATAGTAGCAGTGAGTATGTCAGGAATGACCGAGCCGAGATGGGGGATCTTGTCGATATTCCCAAAGCCGATGCCAGTCAGACATGATGCAACTGTGTTTCCACGCTTATTTAGCAGTAATAGAAGCCTAGGCTTACCCTACCTTCCCTTTGATGATCAGAAAAGCCCTATAGAGGGTAATAGAAATGTCAGCTTGAAGGGTAGTTTGTGCTTTTTAATGAGCTTCAATAGGTCAGATGATACAAAATGCATTAAATTGTCTCAGCAGTCAGCAGATTTTTTACCACAACTGAGGTTTGGGGGTAGGAGTGGTGGTTTGTTTTCAGGCATTGGATACTCAGACCTCTATGAATCCTCATCTCAAAGGAGGTCTTATGATAGTTAATCAACGCATAGATTTAATACAAGAACAGATTGATTCTCTTTGGCAATTAGCACAATTGGGGTGTGAGTGGAAAATGCAAGGTTTGTGTGTTACTTCCGTGCAGTATCAAAATTTTACAAAGGCTGCTAATTTGTCTAGACAATTGTCAAAGTTCCTCTTACAGGATTGGTCGGCTGAATTTGAAAATTTGATGAGAGAGCTGAGAGCGACAATTGTCCACATCAACTCCACTCGGGTGGATCTGAGCCTAGCTACTGGTTTGACTTCCTGGATACAGACGGCTATGGATCATCTTAAGGAGTGGGCGGGCGTAGGCTCTTTGGCGATACTGATGATACTAGCCTGTCTGGTTTGCCTATGGTGCATCTACAAAATGAGAACCACACAAAAGCGTAATGCAGCCATGATTATACAAGCCCTTGTCGCCATTGAGGCGGGCCAGTCCCCTCAGGCATGGCTCGCTGCCATGAAGTAAATCTTCACTGAGCATAGTCCCTGCCCACTGAGGTATTCGTTCCACGGATATTAGGGTCTGGCAAGTCAATGACGGAGTAGACGGGTAAGTCTCAACCACCTAAGACAGGGCAGTCCCGAGTGGGGAGGCTGACCCAGAGACGGGTAAGAGTTTGAGCACCGCCCTCCTACAGGCTCAGGCCCACCGTGAGATCCCCAGATAGAGGGATTACGAAGCCTTTCCAGGGACTTCTACCAACTTTAGAAAAAATAAAAAAGGGGGAACTGTAGAGAGCTGCGATGTGCCACGCCCTAAAGATGGCGCCGGTCTCCGCCTTCCACCAGCCCGACGGTGAGCGTTCTCGATGATAATAAGTCCATATTTGGCAAAGACCGCTGATCTGGCTTGCTTCCGCATACATGGGCCTCTAAGATAGTACCACTTGGCTTTACTTGACTGGCTGTTCATTTAGTATTTAGCCTGTGGGTTGGGTCTGCCCAGGCATTCGGAATTCGGAATTCGGAAGACTGTTTTCAAGGGACCTGAATAAACTGCTGGAGAAGAGCTTATGTGAGTTGCGTCATCCTTGCTGGTCGAGGGGGACACGACAAGAATAATAATAATAATAATAATAATAACTTTTACATTTATCATAGGTAGGATACCAATGAAAAACTCAAGAAATGTTTTTTTTTCCAAAATATAACTTGCCCAACTATTGATATCATTAGGATGAATTATAGAAGTGTGAGTGAAGCTTTACTTATTGAAGTATGAATGACACAAACGTAGCCATACCATTGAAATGTCCATCTATCTTGAGCGACTATCCATAAAACTTCCAACTCTGGAGCTGCTTGAATTTGTTGTAAGTAGCTCAACAAGTCAGTTTGGAGTGTCTTGTACTGGCAGCTTGGTCTGTTTGTCAGTAACCCTGTGTGCCCCATTAACTACTTAGTGTTTCTATAATATGAAAAGGAGGTCTTGTGAATCTTTTAAGTTTCAGCTTTTCTGGATTTGTGAGATTGTTATTATCATTATTATTATTTACTTCTTGGGACTTGTAAGTTTTCTTTACTTCCTGACACTAAAGTCATCCCTCCAGAATAGAGCTTTCAATGCAGAAGAAATTGCTATACAATATATTATCCCCAAAGGGTGTATGTGTTCAGTGAAAGCAATTTTAGAAGTTCAGAGTAAGGAAGGGTTATGACTTATTGATTTTGAAGAAAGAGGTTTCTCTCTAAGGCACATAATCATGCCTATGCATTCTCCTGTTTTGGCAATAAGCAATTCAATCCCAATGCTTCTACACTGGTCAAGCTAGTGTCGCAACTTAAAACAAGAATGTAATTTAGAGGGGCTCATATCAGATAACCAAGGAATATTTCACTTACCATTTAGTAATACTAACCTTTTGTAGGCCTTCTAATTAAACAAAGTCTCTAAAATAATCTAAGTTACCATTCACAGTGCTGAGAAGAAAAAATTTGTACAGACTAAAAGTGTCAGTGTCTACAGTGGCAACACATATAACAGAAATAAATTCTGTGCAAGATTACAAGAGTCATAAATCACTGCATTTAACTTAGAAAATCACCTACCATTGATAATTTCTATGTTCATGAAGACTTCATTTGCAGAATAAGACATAAAATCCACAATTTCTATAGTCTGTGTCATCCTTGTAATCCTTCAGATATCTCAGTTCCTGGAAGGATGCACACTTGGACTGTTTCTAAGTTAAAGAAAAGAAACAAAAAGAAAATGGAAGCCATGTTTTAGAAGGAAAATATATTTTATTACTATCCATTCTATCAAAACCAAGAATGAAATTCAAACAAACAAGACTTGGGAAACATTTATTCTAATCCTACCTAACTACAGTTCTTAGAATAGTTCATAAAATACTTGCACTCTTCTCCACTAATATTTTGGCCAGTGGTCTAAAGTAACACAATTAGACACAGTGCCAACAAGTTTATTGATTAATATGAAGATAAAATATGCTTTTATAAATAAAACTATATAGAAAATTTATTTGTATCAAGCACCAAACACAGTATTTGGTTAGTCATCTTACCTAAGATATACCTGGAGACTAAATAAACCAGAGTACTTTGTTATGATTCCTGTATTTACTTCATCAAAATATAAGTTTCCTTTCTCTGTGTAAATTGCATTTTAGTATCAATAATGGTCGCTTATAAAATCTCCTCCAATACATTCACTATCTCAACAATTATATATTAAAGGAAAATTTGAGGAGAGTTCAAATGAAGATGAACACTGAACATGAATATTGGACATTATTCAAAGCACGTACTGTAAAAGAAAAACCAAAAAATTATGTGTAAATAAAACAAATACTTTTTATAGAATTCCCTGTGTGACCTTGTATTTTGTACAAATATAGAATTGCATTTTTAAATAAATCTGCCTAAAATGAAGAGTTCTCTAAACTTGAGCTCACTAAATTAAAGATAAGTGATCGAGAGTCATAAACAGTATTCTATCTGTGAGTTTACTGAAATTAATTTTTAAAAGTCCTGTTATATTCAATTCATGAGGCACTTATAAATTGAGAACATTCCAAACTGATATAATTAGCCTAGAGAACCTCAGAAAGGCTGTCTAAGTTCATCTTAAAGAAAATAATGAAATTATGTTTCTTTTTTTTTAGAATTCTTTAATGATCATCTTAAAACGTAAGTGAATCATATGAATTCAAATATAAATTATATAGTTCTGTTAACATGTGTGTAAGTAATGGTCACTTGGTTCTTCATACATGAAGAAAAGGGTGTAATTTATCATGCTGGTGACATTAAACATAAATATGCTACCAAACTTGTGAAAGTTAAAGTTAATTTACACAATTAATTCTCTTTTATTTATTTTTTAACCTTAGATGCTACAAGAACATAATATTATATATATGATAAAAATTGACAAAATGTTTTTATTTAAATAATACATGGGTCAGATTAATAAACACATAAATAAGACATTTGAAATAAAAGTAGATGTGATATAGAGAACTGACTTATGCATGATTGGTCTGAAGGGAAAGGGACCATGGGATAATAGTTATCACTGTATGATTAGAGTTATTGACATTGGAATTAGCTAGGTTCAGCAGTGGAAATGTACCACGTGTAAAATTATAGACAGAGAATAATGGATGGATTTGCAGCTATTGAGATTCCATTTCAAAACTGGGCAGTATGTCTCAGAGTAGAAACTACAGTTAAGTATTTAAATTCATAAGGGAATTATCCATTTATCTAGGAGAAGTAAATACAAGTTTTTATCATATTTCCTACATTGAGAGAGAGAGAGAAAGAGTAGACAAGAGCTCCCATTCTTAACCAAGAAGTTATCTCCAATTGAGACCTTATTGAAAAGGAAAGATTAGCTTTCCAATGAATTCACATTGAGTATACTGACCACACTTAAGGTAGGCCTCATTTCCAGCAGAAAAGGGCCAAAATACATGCACACACATACATACGTACACTACACACACACACACACACACACACACACACACACACACACACACATGCACACATGCATGCATACAAAATCAATGGCATTTTCTAGACTTTTGTGTTATATTGCTATATTTGGTCATTTTTATTTATTTATTTTGCCTTTCTCATCTTTTGTCTGTATATTTGGGTTTCAGCTTTTGTTACTATTTACTTTCTTGTTTCTTTACTTATTTATTTTGTCTGCTTGTGTTTCTTGTGCTTTTTATTTTTCTTCTTTCAAATAACATTTATCTGGTTTTGTTTGCTTGTATAATTGCTTTATGAGAGAGAGAAAGAGAGAGAGAGAAAGGGTATAAGGGTATAATGATATGGAGTTGGCTGCGGTTAGGTAGTAAGTATTATGGAGTTGAAAGAAGGAAACAGAATATATTTTATGAAATTTTTAAATTAAAAATCTAAGAAATAGAACATAAATTAAAACTGAAACAAAGATACTTAAGGAAGTCTATACTTGGAACTTTTAAAACTAATGAAAAGGTAGAGTTGTGGAGTAGCTAAGACATGAAAGATAAAGGATAAGTAAGAGGTGATCTAATTGATGGAGAATATTCAAAAGAAAGAATAAAAGAAACAGGGAAAGTGAAGTGGAAAGAGGAAACAGGAGCTAAACATAAGAAATTATGGTAAAATCAGGGAGTCTTGAGGAAAAGTTAGAGGAAGGTTTGAGGAAGCTGGACAGATCAAGGACACCACAAGAAGACCTACATAACCAATTAACTTGGACACAAGGGGGTTCAAAGAGACTGAACCATTAAGCAAGAGCTTGCAAGGACTGGTGCTAGGCCCATTACACACATGAGGATGGCAGCTTTCTTGATCCTCAAGTGGATCCCCTAACAACTGGAACTGGGTCTATCCCACAATTAAATGTCGTTGCCTTCCTCTGGAACTCAATTTCCTAGCAGAGATGTCTTATCTTGCTTCAGTGGAAGAGGAAACACTTAGTCTTGATGGGGTTTGATATGACAGAGTGGGTTGGGTTGTTACGGGGGGGGGTGCGTTAAGGCAGATGTGGGTGGGAGGGTAAGACTTGGAGGAGGGGAGAGAGGGGAATGGTGATTGAAATGTAATTAAAAATTCGTTTAAAAAAAAAAAAGGAATTATTGCATCGGTCAAGAAGCAAAATGCCAAAGGATACAAGAAGGGACTGAGCCAGGATGTGGCTGAAGACCATTGGCTCTAAAGACAGATTACAGTATATGTCCTTAAAAAGTACTAGGAGAAAATGTGAGCCATTAGCAGAAGTTGATGGGGCTCCATTAGCTCCTATTAGGACCTAAAATAGAAGGTGCTTGGTACATTTACCTATAATTTAAAGCAGAGGTAATGTGATGATAGGAAGCTTCTAAAGAAAATTGGTTTTATTTATATGCAATGATAATAGACATCCAGGTATCTTAGACATTATGGTACGCAGAGCCCATAAGTAGAAGGTGAGTGTAGTGAAAGAAGTGTCCCAGTGAATCAAAACCAAGTGAAAGAGTTATCAAGGTAGGTTGGAGGGAGAGCTTCCAGGGCACAGAAGGGGCAGTACAGCGAGAATCACTCATCCCACAAAGCCCCGCAGCAAATAAACTCATAGCACACAGTTGATTCTAGCTTACGGGCCTAATTTTTCCATGTTTGCTAAGCATTTACTTGTGTTTGGGAATGCATTAAACTACATACTGAAAACTTTTCACCAATAGTCACCCTGCCTGATAATGGCTGCTCATGTACTCATCCCAATCTTCTTTGTTTGTTTGTTTGTTTGTTTGTTTCTTTGATGCTGGATATTGAACATGTTTCTGTATGCTAGGTAAGGATCATACCTCCAACTTAATTTCTATCTGGCCAGCTTTTTCACAGCAGTTTTTTTCTTTCTTTGTTTCTTCCTTTCTTTATGAGTAATGAATATAATTAGATTAAAAGAAACTGAAACATGAGAATCTAAGCCAAAAACATCTTGAAGTTTGTAATGATGAAAATATGAAATGAAAAAAATGATTTTTTAGTTGAGGTAAAGATTTCACTTTCTGCTAAAAAAATAATAAATTTTCTGAGCTGATAGAATTTTCAAATTTTAGAAAACTTCCATCCATACATCCAGAATTCAATTTTTCTTAAAATACCTTAGAGGAAAACATGGATTTTTCTGTTGTTGTTTTTTTTTTTCCTTGACACACTATTTCACCTTTATTGGTTTCATTATTTTGGGATTATTTGATAACAAGGCAGAGGGGTGAGCTTTATTGCTCTCATTTATTTTGATCCAAGTTCACAGAAAGTTGAGCAATTTATTCCTGTAATGTACTCTATATGTGTTCATACCAAGGGCACAGAACATTGAGTGCATTCCAGAAGACTCACATTTTGGGACAAAAATACTTCCTATTATTATTTATATTAAAATCATTAAGTTACATGCCTATATTAATCAATATCAACACCACAATATTGATAAAAACTTATATACTAAAAAGTAGTTAAAGATTATGAAAGATTCCACAGATACCATTAAAGTTTAATTTTACAAAATAATTTGTTTTTAGAGATTATAGTATAATTACATTAATTCCTCTTTAACTTTTGTCCCTCCTCCTAATCCTCACATATACCCCTTTCTTTCAAAGTCCTGGCCTCTTTTGTCCTGAATTGCTGCTAAATATCTATATGTGTGTGTATGTGTGTGCACATATATAATATGTATATTTCAAAATACATAAGAACAACCTGATCAGTCTGCATAATGGTACTTGCATACATGTGTTTTCAGAGCTGACTATTTGATATTAGATAACCAATTGGTGTGCTGTCCTTTGAGAAACATTATTTCCTTTGCTCTCAGAATCCCTTAGTTGCCTGTAATTTTCCATGTAGTGTAGAACCCTTCAGGAATAACACCATTACAGAAAACCACAACCAATCAATGGTTTTGGAGCCCAACATCAGTGGATATAACAATTTCCTTAGCTAAGGCTCAAGGATCATGAGGAACAAAAATTTGTAAAAGTCAGAGAATCAGGGAGCTTGCTTAGAGACTGTGCCTTCTCAGATGCTGCACACATGAATCTCACCAACAAGACTCCCTAACCATGAGCTGAACAGGGACAACAGCAATAAACATGCTAAAGTGTACATTTTGAATGAGCCCTAAATCAAGGTAGGAGATACACAAAGTAATGGCAGCAGTCTGGAGACATAGGCAGAAAGGTTAACATATCAAGGTCAATGTGGTCTATATGAGACCTTATGAAGTTTTAAACTATTATTTTGCATATTAGAAGACAAAACCTAAAAGAAAAAAATGTAAGAACAATCCAAATGACAACTTATGATTCTTTAGAACTGGTGATTTTAATATAACATAAGCCTTTTTAGCCTGTGAACTATCCTAACCATTTGGATAGTCCTCTATATGCAATCTGCACCAGTAAAAAAAAAAAAAAAAAAAAAAAAAAAAAAAAGTAAAGGTTCATTTTCCTTAATACTTATTTACCCAATTTTATCCATACTTTTCTACAGTGGATGAGAAATTGTTTTGAGTTAAATTTCTCAATAAGGAGATTCAATGGATATTTCAATAATTTTGACCAAGTTGTATCATTTGAACTAAAATTATTGAAATACTGAGAACACTTTTAATCATCAATGTTATTACATATTAACAGTAACCTACTATTGTTATATATAACTTACTGTCTCTGTTAAATATGATAGGGAAACGATTCATTTCGGCACACAGTTTTCAACATTATGAATTTGAAAACCTTAGCTTGCTTGTTCCAACCAGCTAATAATGCCATTATAAAATTATAATGTAAACCTTGTAAGCCTTCTTTTAGAGCTTTGGAGAAAGCATATGAGCTAAATCTTGAAAGAATATTTTGTGTATTATCATCATCAATGCTTTGAACATCTGATTGCTTTCCTTTGATCAAGAAATCAACACATTCTCACAAAGCTACTGAAATAATCTAGATTCCATAATTTAAACAATGATTTGAGTTATAGTTAACTATTAAAATACCTCTGTGGAGCTGGATGTCTCAGCAGTAAAGAGTACTTGCTGCTTTTGTAGATGACACAAGTTTAATTATCAGTACCAAAGTGACAGCCCAAATCATATGTAGCTCCAGCCCTAAGAGATATGACACTCCCATAGTACACATGTATACATGGAGGCAAACATTCATACAATTAAAATAAAAGTAAATAAATAATCCCAGCACTCAAGAAGTAGAGGCAACTGATTTCTTTAAATTGTAGGCAAGTTGATTTACATGAATTTGAGGCTAACCAAGTCTACATATTGAAACTTGTGACAAAACAGTAATATCTTCATATTCTATGGAGACATATTACTAGAAGTGTTAAACACAGAGATTCCTGTAGATTGTTTCTATTTACAGCCTATTCTCACTCATGCCACTCTTGACATAACTCTTCTCACTATAGTTTACTGTCTCCTTAATATCCTTTGTTAATTTTATAACATTTCTTAGCTCTAATTTTTTTCAACTATAAAGACTTTCTTCAGATCATTAAATATGCTTCCTAAATTGACCTATGATCAATATGTTGGCACATATTATTTCTGTCCTAGGGAGTATTTTCTTTTGTTTGCTCTAATTTGTAATAGAAAAACTATTCTTTCCTTAAGAAATAAAATAATAAAGTACAATTTTTATTTCTTGAACTAAGTAAGTCAATGTAACATTAATATTGAAATATTATAGTTCTTAAAATAAATATTTCTTAAAACAAAATTAAATCCAAGAAAATATATTGGAACTAACCAAAATTTCAGAGAAAACACCCTAACTATTAGATGGCCAAACAGTGATTATACAGAGACCACCTTTAGGTAGCTCAGAGCTTATTCATAAGGAAGATTAGTTTATTTACATTTTGGCTAGCATTTTTAGTTTTAAGCAATTACCATGCTACTTCATGGTATTTTCCTTGATTGGTTATGATGATATAGTCTTTGTAAGATGAAGAGCTTTTGGCACTTGAGTTCACTAACACAGGAAAATTAGACAAATATTTATAGAACAAAAAGTACATTATCATTGAGTAAACAAATCAAATGGATTTTGAATCTTTTGGGTTTTTTTATTGAATTATGTAATGATATCTCTCCTGCCACCCTCACCATACACAAATATTCATATCCCTACACATTTAGTTTCAGATTAAGTACTGTGAGTGAAAATTACTTTCTTCCTCCCAGCTGCATTCCATGACTGAAGATCCTATGTTAAAACTCAACTTAATGAGGATACTCCTATATAATGTAACATGGGGGCGTTCAGACATGAAGATACAAAAAACAGATTGATTTCTGTGTTTTTGTGCAGTCTGATGAAGTTGTCAGTTATGGAGAGGTGTGGGTCGGGACAAAGGGGATGATCCACTGATGATAAACTTGAGGAAAATTAGCAAGGCCTGGGGAGATTACTATCTGTGGTCCTGTGTCTTCAGAGATAAGGATGCCCTTTCCTCCCAGGATGGAGCAGACACTTATCACAGGAGGGTCCCTTAACTTGCTTCAGGAAAAGGGCAGAACTCCTTTTCTGGCTTTCATGACCTGTTTCAGGGGAGAAGGACAGGGAAGGTCAGAATGTGACCTTCCTTCAGCCATTTTCTCAAATGGCAACCTGTCATATTTTGAGCGTGTGTGTGGGTCGCGGGGGCAATGTTTTCATCCCATCGGTGGTTAGACTTACGCAGCCAGCTATGTGTTTTAAAATGCAATAATGAAAAGACAGATATAAAGTATGTGAACCATGTGATATGTTAGTAAGATATAGCCTCTGTATACTTGTTTAATACTTCTAATAAAAGGAAAGAGAAATTGATAGTTCATAGTTCATTGGTCCCTAAAAAGTTAAATAAAGAGAAATACTCTGAGATTTAGTTATTATGTCTTTTCTGTGTTATTTTTTGCTTTTCCTGATATTATTCTCTCCTCTCTCTCTCTCTCTCTCTTTATCTATCTATCTCTGGCTCTCAGGCTCTCACTATTCTGATAATATAGCTTGAGACAAATAGAATGTTCATCCTGAAAATGCTATTTATGACTATAAGCAAGAGCAAAATGTTCTGAAGTATATAATAATCATAATTATTTCTACAGGACAGTGTCTACTGTAGAAGGATCATGTGGGCTGTTCTTTAAAGGACGACTCCACTGCAAACATATATTTTTGTGATGATCATTGCAAACATGAGCATATTGGACTTAGCATTTTGAGATGAAATCTGTTTTACTTCACTTGAAAAAGTCATAGGATAGATTTAAATTCATTATATTTGGACCCAATCTCTCTTTCTGCACCTATTCACTTAAGCTAAAATTTATTACTTCAGATTTATAGAAAAAAACCCTTTAATTGTGTTCTCTCTTATTCACTAATACTGTTATGGTTGGTTAAATAATTATGTTTAAAAATCATAATGGTCATTTCTTCCTTGCTTTGCTTATTTATATATAACAGATTCACATAAAAAAGAAAAATATCTCTTATTTTTCTGTTAATGGATTAATTGACACTGTAATGAAGGGGAAAATAATCTGTACTTCACACTTAAAGAGATGACCTTCTTCTGTCCTTCTCTGCTTGCCAACCCATATTCATAAAACTGTATCCCTTCCTCAGTTTCTGTATTTATTGTGATGATTTTTACCTGAGTTTTTCCTTTATCTAGTTCCCTGAAATTCCTTATTAATACCAAAGCCAAATAATTTCCGTTTGTCCCAAAGAGATGATATGATTGTGATGCCCATGCTTCTCACAGTTCTTATTACCTCAGCTCCAGTCTTTTGAATTCTGTTTTTGCTCTAATATGCAAGCAAGTGTATTGCATCAAAGCCTTTGTAATAGGGTTCTGTTACTGTGGGACCAGTTATATCCAGGTTTTTTGGCCTCTTATTGAATGTACTGAAATCTTACAGAGATTGTAAATGTAGCTGAGTAATTTCATTCAAGTAAGGGATAAGAATACACTGTAAGAGATAAAGATCCCCAAGGACTTTGTTTGCGGCTTCTTTTCATGTGGTTCAAGATAAGGTCTTAGTAAATGAAGGAAGCAATAAGTGTGATTCTTCTTTGACTAATAGATCAAATCTTATCATTTTTATACTATGCATGTCCTTTTCCATAATGAATTTGATTTTTATACACAGGCATATAATGATGAATAGAGAATTCTTCTTAGAAGTTCACTTGAGGATACTGTTGCTTTACTGGGCACACATGGTTCCACTTCATTCTATACCCAGAGGAAGTAGAATATGGTGTACTAGGATCTAAGTTTGGCAGTTGCCAAAGAGAGGAGAAAGTAATTCCATTTTTGTGAGAGGGGCTTCTTGAAATCTGACTTATGCCTGGGTCTTAGGACAGCCAACAAGTGAATAGTTGCATTTTCAGAGAGAGCCCTGTGCAAAGTCCAAGCAAGGTGAATTATGTGTTGGACCAACTGTTCTTTATTCTTGCCTGCCACATGGTTACCTCATCCTTTCCTATTTATCTATATAAATTTATATTCTTAATGAAATCTACTATGATGACCCTTTTGTAAGGTAGAACCACTCACTCAATATTCCACATCTGTTTTCTCTACTTTGCCATGACTTAATGCTGTTCATCTTTTTCTTTCTCTCACTCAGAAGGTAAAATTAAGACTGTGAACAAAGGGCTTTGTTCACTTCTGCATTGAAAGTATGCACATGAATAGCACATGATTGGTGATTAGTAACTATCTGTTAAATTGATACATGTAGTAAATGAATACCTGATAGTCCAATATCAGCATATGAAACACCTTACATTCTTTAAGAGCTGTATAGTACTTGATGCAACTTTTTAAAATTGTTTATTTAACTAGATGTTAAATGTAAGGATGTTGACATATTTTTTTGTTTTGTTTTTTTTTTTCAAGACAGGGTTTTTCTGTGTGCATTCCTGGCTGTCCTGGACTTGTTTGTAGACTAGGCTAGCCTTGAACTCACAGATATCTGCCTGCCTCGGCCTCCCAAGTTCTGGGATTAAAGGCATGTGCCACCATGTCTGACTTGATATAATATTATTAATAAAGAATTTTAATGAATAAATCTTTACAAAACTTCTAAATTAAAATATTTTTGATTTTCTTAACTATCCTAAACAGTTTAAGACGGTTGGTATCAAGAGGCCAGAACTTCACATTTCGAAAAACAAACTCCTAGTCATGCATGCATGACACCTTGTTAGCTACTAAGACAGTCTATCACAGATATTCTCTAAGCTACTCAGTAATCAAGTTGTTAAGAGACAAGCAACATTTGCTTATCTAAATACAAGAGATAGATAGGGCATCTTCAAAAACCCCAAGAGATCTGCAGAATATGGCATTCAAAGATGTGGTCTTAAATTAAGATTTTTTTTTTTTGATATCGTGACATATCAGCTCCTGACAGCACCCCCTATTCTACTCCAAGTAGAAGAAAAGCATCGAAGAATCTCCAATGTGAGATGGTTGAATTAGTGGCAAGCCTATCTCTTGACATGTAAAAACTCCTCGCTTCAACTGCAGACAGACTGCTGTCCAAAAAGGACAAAACGTGGTAGCAGGGAAGTCGACAGCCTAGCTCTGCCAAGACAGGGTAGGTTAGTCCTTCACAATCCCTGCTCTACAATAAATGTCTGTCAGAGAAACAGGACCAAAAGGCTGAAGACTGATGCTGGAATGTATGGAGAGAAAATGGGAACTGTCCAGGTAGTCACTGGTTTGTCATTTCTTAGTATTGGAAGCTGCAGGCCCTGCACTTCCTATACAATCAGATATATTTATCCTTCTCAGCTCTCTGAGGTGGTTGAAGAATAGACAGCTTGAGTCTCATAGCTAAATTTTGAGTTGTTTAGGAATCAAGAGGG
>CAJQZJ010032984.1:3509097-3537222 GCA_907164525.1 Lophiomys imhausi | reverse complement strand
GTTAAAGTCAGGGGCCAAATATGTATGAACTGGACATTGGGAAGGTACACCGGGCCATTTAACTCTCATAAATGTGGCATATTTAATTCTGCTGTTTTGTATAGAATGTACTGTTATAAGAGAAAGAACCATTTGTTGGAATGAAAAGAGAAGCTGTTGGGGGGGGGAAGAGGGTGGAAGGGTGGGACAAGAAGGGGGAATAGGGAAGGGTTTGCGACTGAGATGTAACTTGAAAAAAAATAAAGTACTTATTAAAAAATAAAATAAAATAAAATAAAATATTTTTGATGGTATGTGGTTGTTTGAATAAAAATGACCCCTATAGGCTAATGGGAAGTGCTATTATTTGAAAGGATTAGGCCTTGTTGGAGTAGTTATGGCCGTGTTGGAGAAAGTGTGTCACTAGTGTGGGCTTTGATATTTATTTTCTCTTTTTTTAACATTTATGTAATTCTTCAACTTACATCTCCATTACTGCCCCCTCCCTTCATCCCCTTCTGGTCTGACCCTTCCACCCTCTATCCCCTCCCCTATCCATCCCACCCCTATGTTTTGGGGTGCCTCCATGTATCAGCCCTCCTCAGTTTGTTAGTCACATGAGATCTAAGAGGTTCCTCTTTCACAGGAGGCATACCTGGCAGTTCCACTAGGGTGGAGTGTGTCCCACTAACAGGTAACCAAGTCCATGTTCCTGTTCTTTTGACTGTAGGGTAGTTATCCTGTACTATATGGCTAAAATCCAGTTATAAGTGAGTATATGCCATGTGTACTTTCTGAGTCTGAGTTATCTCACTCATGATAAGCTTTTCTAGTTCCATCCATTTGGTTACAAATTGCATGATTTCCATGTTTCTGATTGCTGAGTAGTATTCCATTGTGTAAATGTACCACAGTTTATTTTATCCATTCTTCAGTTTAAATACATCTGGATTGTTACTAGTTTCTAGCTATTACAAAATAAAGCTGCTATGAATATAGTTGAGGAGACACATCTGACAGAGGATTAATAACCAAAATTTATAAAGAACCCAACAAACACCCAAAACCAAGTAATCCAATCAAAAAAATGGGGTACAAAGCTAAACCAAAAATTCACAAAAGAGGAATCTAGAATGACTGAGAGACACGTGAAGAAATGCTCAACATCATTAATTGTCAGAGAAATGCAACTCAAGACGACTCTGAGATTCCATCTCACACCTGTCAGAATGGCTAAGATCAAAAACTCATATGACAGCACATGCTGGTGAAGTTGCTGAGAAAGGGGAACACTCCTCCATTGCTGGTTGGAGTGCAAACTTGTACAACCACTATGAAAATCAGTCTGGCGATATCTTAGGAAACTTGGAATAGCTCTACCTGAAGACTCAGCCATACTACTCCTGGGAATACATCCAAAAGATTCCTCACTGATCTGTAAGGGCTTTGAGATTTCTTATGCTTAAGCTAAGCCCAGTGGTTCTCTCTTTTCCCACTGCCAGTTGATCCAGAACTTGTTGAACTATTGGCTCCTTTTCCAGTACCTTGACTGTCTGTGTGTCACCATGATCTAGTCATGACAATAATGGACTGAGTCTCTGAGCCTGTAAGCCACCCATGTAAATGGTCATGATGTTTCTTCACAGTGATAAAAACCCTAAGTAAGACATGTGTAAAAGGATTACTAACATTCTCAGTGTATTTAATTAAATGTACAGAATATTTTCTCGTTCCTGGAACCCTAATATGTTTTAAGTGACTTCAATATTATTGTACTCTGCTTTAAGAAAATTGGAGTAAATGTCATGCTAAACTACCAGGTCTGAAGCTGTATTGAAGGACAGGCCCTGGGAACACTCATTATTTTGTTGGTTTAACTTGATAAAGATTTCTTTCTATTTCTATCAAGTCAATTTTATGTATCATGTTTCCTAGATGAACATGAATTGGAATTATGCTTTCAAATTCATTTACAGGATGGAGCAGCAAAATTTACTGCTCAACCACTCAAATCATTAAAGTTCTATTTATATATACTTATTTCCAACAATAGTTTTTCTGTATCAGTCATTACTACGTGTTCCTTATCACTTTTTCAGTTTATCTACTAAAGTGCTTCTGTTATCAGATTCATAGAATTCTGTTTCAATTGTTGTGGTATTTTTAGATATAGGCTTTATTTTCATATTTCTAAATAGAAGAATAAAATGAAATGGATTTTCTTTGTGTTTCACTTTTGTGTTTACATTGCATTTTAATGTGTCTACTCTTAAGATATTCAAGACTTATTAAATATAATGTTTTTATTTTCATTATTAGTATTTTCTGTGATGCTGATGTCAAAGAAGTGTCAAAGTCTCTGTTCATAAGAAATTTTGTTTTCTTTTGTTACTGACCAGTTTTATTAACCTGTGGTAGCAGTAAAACTGTACTCATCCTTTACAGAGGCAGGTTTTATCCAAGATCTAACAAATGAAAAATGTCTCTTATAAAAGAATTGTAATCTTATACCACTAGAAACTCACAGGTCCAGAAGAACAGAGAGGAAACAGAACAAGAAAAACAAAACATGGGTTAAACATTCATCCAACAAAGACAAACTCATAAATTCAAACTCAAATCAAAATTATTATGAACTTGCTAAGAGGCAAGCCTTAAAAATAATCAACAACAGCTAGGGCAATATATCACCTCCAGCACCCTGATATCTTTCTATAGCAAACATACAAAAACACATCTCAACATCAAAGATAGAATTACCTTAGAATATAGGGTTGGAAAAATATTCTCCAAGCCAATGGACCCAAGAAGCAAGCTGGCATAGCTATTCTAATATCTAACAAGATAGGCTTCTAAGAAAAATGAACCAAAAGAGATGGAGAAAGACATTTCATATTTATCAAGGAAAAATACATCAAGATTATTTCTCAATTTTTAACATCTATACTCCCAAATCAAGGGCAACAACAATTATAAAAGAAACATTACTAAATTATAAAACACATACCAAACCTCACATAGACTTCAACATCCAACTCTCACTTATGGATAAGACACCCAGACAAAAACTAATAAAGAAATAATGGACCTATAGACTTTATGAACTGAATGGATCTAACAGATATCTACATAACATTTCACCCAAACACAAAAGAATATATCTTCTTCTCAGCACCTCATAGAACTTTCCTCAAAATTGACCACATATTCAGTCATAAAACAAGTCTCAAAAGATATAAGAAAATTGAACATACCTCCTACATCCTATAAGACCACTATGGGTTAAAGTTGGGCTTTGTGGATCTGGTGTTTCAGTGGGAATCAGACCTAATCAGACACCAAACCCGCCTGCTGCTCAGATGGAAAGTGCTGACTACGTTAGTCTGGGCAGAAAAGGATGGACCACAGGAAGGAGAATTTGTGTAGCCCAAACCCTCTCTGTTATGCAGAGAAAGATTACTGCTTTTTAGCTAAGCTACCAGTGCCAAGGCTGGACAGCTTCAAGGAGCTCTGAGCTCCTGGACCAAGTAGAGAAGCAGGTAAAATCTGACGACTGTTTCTGGTGAAGCCAGAAACAAGCTGTTGCAGTAGATGAACACTATAGTGAGCAATGTGGGCACATGAGAAATGGGAGCTTCAGAAGAAGTCACTGGAATTATTGGCAGCAGTGATAGAGATGTTAGTCTAGCTAGGCACCAGTGGCAACAACCTGCTGGGTGTGTAGAGAGGGACCCTGGTGACAGTGGTGGGAGACCTGACTAGGCTGCAATGTTGGCAAGGGAGGAGGAGCCTGGTCCCCAGGCAAACATAGCTATGCAGATGTGGCCCAACTAACAGTTATCCATAGAGGGAAAGCTCTTCCTCCCCATGTCCAAATAAGCAGCTGGGTCTCAAACAGTCATGGTGGAGAGAGACCCAGAGAGAGAGAGAGAGAGAGAGAGAGAGAGAGAGAGAGAGAGAGAGTTTAGTTCATGAAAAGGGACATTATACACCTTGGGCAGTGGGGAGGGGATTTAGATTCACTGGGACTAGAAGTGCCAGGGATACTTCATTTACATGTAGTTGTTTGGTCCTATCAAAAGAAAGGGAACTCAGTACCTAATTATACCATGAGCAGCAGAGTAGGTGATGAACTCCAGGTATGTTTAGAAGCATGGACAGAAGCTCATTGGCTGAAAGTTAAGGAACCAAGAGATGTTATTAGTATGGGGAGCTTATTCCTGGAATCCCAGGTGACCACTGGGCTGGTTTCTTATTAGGAGAAAGGGTTGAGCCTTCCCTGAGGGCTACATGACAATCCTCAGAAAGATGTTGTGGGTTTCAGGCAGAAGGGTGATCCCCACTGAAGAAAGAATCTATCATTTAAAACTAAGCTCGGGGCTTTCTGGAATTCCAGACTTGAACCTTACTAGCAGGGTCCAATAGGGCTTCAGAAACAACAGAAAGCATACAAACTCATGGAAACTGAACAACTCTCTATTGAATGACTACTGGGTCAAGGCAGAAATATATAAAGAAATAAAAGGCTTCCTAGGATTCAATGAAAATGAATATGCAACATACCCAAACTTACTGGACAAAATAAAAACAGTGCTAAAAAGAAAGTTCATAGCACTAGGTGCCTACATAATTAAAATGAAGAGATCTCATATTAGAAACTTAACACCACACCTGAAAACTTTAGAACAAAAAGAATCAAGCACACCCAAAAGGAATAGACTGTAGAAAATAAACTGAGGACTGAAATAAATAAAATAGAAACAAAGAGAACAGTACAAATAATCAATGAAACAAAATTTAGTTTTTTGAGATGATCAAGAAGATACACAACTCCTTATGTAATCTAACTAAAATACAGAGAATGAATACCTAAATTAACAAAGTCAAAAAATGGGAACATAAAAACACTGAGGAAATTCAAGGAATCATTCGGCCATATTAAAAAAAAATACTCAACAAAATTGGAAAATCTAAAAGAAATGAACAATTATCATGATAGATACCACTTACCAAAGTTAAATCGAGATCAGATAAACAGTTTAAATACACCTATAATCCCTAAGGAAATGAAGCAGTCATTAAAGCAACTGTAGACAGACTGTTGTCTGAAAAGGGCAAAACTTGGAAGCAGGTAAGTCGACAGCCTAGCTCTGCCAAGACAGGGTAGGCAAGTCCTTCATAATTCCTGTTTTCAATTAATGTCTGTCAGAGAAATGGGTCCAAAAGACTGAAGATAGATGCTCTAATGTATAGAGAGAAATTGGGAACTGTCCAGGCAGCCAGTTGTCTGTCATTTGTTAGTATTGGAAGCTGCTGGCCCTACACTTCCTGTATAACCAGATATATTTATCCTTCTCAGGTCTCTGATGTGGTTGAAGAATAGTAGTTTTAATCACATAGTTAAATTTTGAGTTGTTTAGGAATTAAGAGGGTGTCCTGGATCTAAGAAGATGTTTTTAAGTTGGTAGTGTAAATTAGTATGGAAGCTGAGTAGGATATAGAACTTTAAACTCATAGAGATGGATGCATAGTGGAATGTTAAAGTCAGTTATCAAATACATATGGACTGGCCATTGGGAATGTATGTTATGCCTTATAATTTCCATAATTGTGACCTAATTATTCTTGTTGTTTTGTACTTGCTGTTGTAAGAGAAAGCCATTTGTTGGAATGAATGGGGGGGGCTGTTGGGGGAATGGTATACCTTAAACTTTAAAAAAAAATGAAGTGGTTGGGAATGTGTGATGGGGGAAGAGGATGGGAGCGTGGACCAGAGGGTGAGTAGGGAGGGGATTGTGACTGATATGTAACTTGAAGAAATAAAATTAAAATTAAGAAAGAAGTCACCCAAGAGGAGGAGTGGGTAAGGCAAACAGTCAGATGGTTTTAGAGCAGAATTCTACCATAATTTCAAAGAAGAGATAATACTAACACCCAAGTTATTCTAAAAAATGAAAACAGAAGGAATAACACCCAATTCATTTTTGAGGCTACAATCATCCTGATACAAAACTACACAGAGATTCAACAAAGAAAGCGAATTAAAGATCAATTTTCTTATGAAAATGGATGCAGAAATATTCAATAAAATACTCAAAAACTGAATCCAAGAACACTTCAAAAAGATCACCCACCACGATCAAGTAGGCTTCATGCCAGATATGCAGGGGTAGTTCAACATAGAAAAATATATCAATGTAATCCACCAAATAACGAAATGAAAGAAAAAAAAAGAACACATGATCCTCTCATTAGATACTGAAAATGCCTTTCATAAAATTAAACTCTCCTTCATGATAAAAATCTTGGAGACCTCAGGATAAAAAGGGACAAACTTAACCTTAATAAAGACAATTTACAGCAAGCCTATAGACAAAGTCAAACTAAATAGAAAGGAAAAGGAATTCCAATAAAATCAATAATAAGACAAGGTTGTCCATTCTCTTTATATCTATTCAATATAGTACTTGTAGTCCTAGCTAGAGAAATAAGAAAACTAAAGGAGATAAAGGGGATACTAATTGTAAAGGAAGAAATCAAAGTATTACTATTTGTAGAATGCTATGATAGTATATATTAGTAACCCAAATTATTTTACCAGGGAAATCCTACAATTGAGAAACACCTTCAGAAAAGTGGCAGGATACAAGATTAATTTTAAAAAATCAGTACCCTCCTAATATACAAATAAAAAACTGGCTGAGAAAAAATCGTTGAAACAACACACTTTCTAATAGCCCCAAATATTGTAAGCCATCCTGAGGTAACTCTAAGGAAGTAAAAGACCTGTATAACAACAGCTTCAAGTCTTTGAAGAAATAAATCAACTATGATATCAGAAGAGGAATAATCTCCCTTGCTTATGGATTAATGCAATTAATAAAATAAAATGACAATCTTACCAAAAGTACTCTCAATGCAATCTACAAAAAAATTTTAACACAATATTTTAGAGATCTTAAATGGACAATTCTTGACCACATATGGAAACAACAACAGTAAAACAGTATATCTAAAACAATTCTATACAATAAAAGAACATCCAGAGGTATCACCATCCCTGATTTCAAATATTAAAAGAGAGCTATACTAATAAAAACTGCTTGATATTGACATGAAAACGGACAGGTTGACCAATGGAATCTAATGGAAGACCCAGTTGTAAACCTACATACTTATGGACACTTGCTTTTTGATGAAGCCAGTCAGAAATTATAGCCATAAACATGCAATGGAAAGGAAAGTATCTTCAACAAATGCTGCTGGTGTAACTGGATATGAACATGTAGAAGAATTCAAATAATATTTTAAATTTGGTTGAAATTCATCTGCTTCTTTTGCTATAGTCAAATTGTGGCCACAGCATTTGCTGATGTCCTGTACTAGAAATGTTAGGCTGGCCTGGTCATTGATTCTGCCTAACAAATTCATCTTTTTGTAATTACTACATTAACCCTGACTTTTTCCACAACATTTTTGTTTATTTGTTGCTTTATAGAAATGATGGAAGAAGTATGCAAATACTTTGTTCATTTCATATTAGCCCTCCCCCCAAAAAAATTCAAAGTGTAAAAGAATGCATATTTATTATCTATACATATTCCAATATCCACAGAAAATGATATTAACTCTACATGTATAAAATTAATATGGTCAACAGCACAATTACTAGTATTCTACATGTCCTGGGAGAATGTAATGACATATCTATTCACAACAGCCAGAAAGGGTGTAACAATAAAAAGAATTTCATCAAAGATCAGCTTGATGAGTCAGTGAGTGTATTGGTGTTTCTTTCAGGAACATAGTTCATTCAAAGATAGAAATATTGTTGAGAATGCTCACACAGATCAATCATTTTCCTTGTATATAATGTCAGAGAAGGGAAATACCTCCTTAGAGGATCCTCATGTGAGTCCCATGAACCTTGTGAATCTCATGCCCCTCTCTCAACTCCATTAAAAGATGTTAATAGACCCAACTAGTGAGGGTCACACACTATTCATCAGAGCTTCTCTACTTCAAGTCAGTGATGATTATATCCAGCCTTGAGAAAGGAACTTCGTTACAAATATATGTCCTTGCTTAGTAACTGATGCAGATATATTGAATATGAGATACAATTCCTCTAAATCAAGCATGGTATTTAAAATATTTTAGCAGTGTTATGCTAACCACATCTAAGATAATGAATTATGAACAATGATAACTCTCTATAGTCAAAATAATACATTGCAATGTAGTAAATGTGGAGATATTTTTAAACATCTGTGATCCAACAACCAATATATACAAGTTTGTTTAATAAAAAACATAATAGCATACATATAATAGTAACATTCTAGTTCTGGTAATACTAATAAATTGACAATTTATAAATTATTGGGAAAATATTTTTATTAACTTCTGCTAGTGTTATAGTGATAAAAATGATTCAAGAAGAAAGTCTAAAAATCTAAATATGATTTTTTTTAATTCACATAATAGGATTAACGCTATTTTAGAGAAATTTTAAGACAGCTATCATGGAAAATTCTACCCAGCTGATCTCAGAAAGAATTAAGTGCACCTAAATTTTGAACAGTTTTTATGGTATTGAGTTTTACTATTAAACTCTGTGATGTTTTCAGTGTAATGCCCATGTTAGGGCCCGTGGCATCTTTTATTATCTAAGGAAGTCACTATGTGCCCAGTAGTCTTGCCAACTGACAGTCTACAAACAAACAAACAAAACAAAACAAAACAAAAACAAAAACAAAAAACAAAAACCCATGGAAGTTCTTAGAGCCGTAAAGGAATAAAAGATTTTGTGAAAGATTCTTGGTAAATCAGAACTGATTTAGTTTGTGTTTGGATTTGAAAATAATAACAATAAAGCGATCCACTGTAAAGATGAACCAAGTCTCTTACAGTCCTTCTCTCATATTTTCCCTGCCTCTATTTCTGTGTGTATATGTGTTTGTCATTATGAAAAGATTTGTGAATACAGTGAAATACTAACAAAAGTGTAGAATATAGGTACATCACAATTTACTGAAATAATTTTCAAGATAGGTAAAAAGATTAAAGGGATATGTAGAAAAATATGAGGCTACATATATAATTTAAAACAGGATAAAACTTAAACCACCTTATTAAGAAATTAATCACTATGTTGTTTTCAAATTTAAATACTTAGTTAAATTTCATATAACCAATGAAAACTTTTCTTTGATTTATGTGACTTCTCTGTATTTTTCCAGTACAATCATCATTAAATACAAGTAATTGTGATAATTTTTACCTCATCTCTGCTTTCATTCATAGGCAATTATCATGGGGTATGACCTATGGTTTACATGACATTGTAAACCTGCAGTTTATGTGATATTGGAAACACACTAATTCTAGATTATTCTAATCAAAAGAATTCTAAGTGCCATATATTAAATTTTAATGTTTATTTGATTATCTCACACATGTATGTAATAGACTTTTATACTTCTCCCCCCCCATTACTACCCTACCCCTTTTTCAGCTGAAATGTTCCACACAAGATTCCTTCCTACTTTCATGTTTTCTGATTTTGTTTTAGTTTGAGTTTGTGTGTGTGTGTGTGTGTGTGTGTGTGTGTGTGTTTGTGTGTGTGTGTGTGTCAATGATCTCATTGCAGCTCTTCCTATTTGCACAAGATTACACCCATGGACATAGCATAATAGGAAGGGAAAGAGCTCATGAGACTTCTCAGGGAAGAGATTTCACTTTCATTGAACTGAGTAGCCAATAGTAAGTTTTGCCTGCTCCAGCTGCAGTGAGTTCCTTAGTAGATATGTTGTGTATTTGTCTGAATGGTATTTTTTTCACAGAACTACTCTCTCTCACACATCTACCTTTTTCCTCGTGTTCATCTCCTTTTCTAGGATGTTCTCTGAGTTTTGGGAGTGGCAGTTGTGATTTAGGAAGTTCTGTTTAGGAATCACATTCTAGTCACTCATTCTCTGAATTTTGATCCATTGTGAATCTCTGTGTTAACCTTGGTTCACTGGAAAAAGTAAGAAACAATCTTTTTTGATGAGCATGGAGATCTGTACTAATCTATATGTATAAAGCCGATTATTTATAAGACAGTTTAATACCATGTGCATTCAGTAAAATGATAGTAATAAGTTCTTGTCTGTATCTATCAGCAAACACAGGTACTGGCCATATTTACTGTATCAGGCATAAGTTCTTTAATGTGGAATGGGCCCTAAAAATCAAATGGTGATTGGTGATCCCCATAACATTCATGCCACAATTATATTAATGGATAGTCAATGTTTTTGTAGCTCCTAAAGTTCAGAGCTGGTTTAGACTTGGTTCCTTTTCTATTCCAGGAGAATAGTTTCCTCCTATATTATGAAGGTAAATAAAGCAGCATAGAGAAAGCTTGCTGGTCCCTCCCACCTTGAATTCCCCCTGTCTCGTGTCCAAGTACCTGCTGACTTCAATAACATTCTCACCACTAAGTTCTCTGTTTAGTTCTTAACCAGCCTTGCCCACATCTTTCTAGTTTTCTGGCTTCAACAGGTACTCAAGGTTAAACACACTATTTATGTATTTAAAGCTTGGATTCACACATGAGACAGAACATGTGTCATTTCCCTTTGTGATTACCTCCCTCATTTAATCTCTCCAGCTCCATCTATTCAGCTACAAATTTTATTATTTAATTGTTCTATATAGGATAATAAAATTTTATTGTGTAGTACTACTATGTTTTCATTATCCATTCTTCAGATGATGGACATTTAAGGTGATTTCATTTAATAACCACTGTAAATTTAGCAACAATGAAAACAGATTTAGAAAGTATCATTGTAGTAGATTTGGAGTTCTTTGGGTATATTTCTAGAATTGGTATACATGAGTCATACTATTTTTAGTTTTTTTAAAATATCTTCACTGATTTCCACAAGGTTTGTACCAGGTTTTTCTGATCTCCATACTGAATATGGTCTCTCCTTTCTTTTTATCCTTGACAGAATTTGTTATCATTTGTTTCTTTGGTATTTAGCATTCTGACTGGGTTTGATGGATCACAAAGAAATTGTAATTTGCATTTCCAGGTAGCTAAGAATGTTGTTACTGAAAAATATATATTGATTCTAGTCATTTCACATATTTTAGAATATTGATGATTTCTTGGTTCTCTTTTGCTTAACAATTATCTTAGCACAATCTATTTTTATGTGAACTGTTTGATAAGTCTGTCTATCTTTTCAGTATGAAGTAGTTTCTCCCTTATCCTATGTATGTGGGATTTAATTGTTATAACTTCTATAGTCTTGTTTTAAAAAGTTGTGATTTCTACTTAACTTCTGAGAAGTTCTTTTGTTGAATACATTATGCTGGATTGGCACTTATGATTTTTAAGGTTTAAAGGTATCATTCTAAACATTTCTGCTTAAGGCCTTCATTAAAAAGTTAGAAGTTTGTCTGATGCGCCTGACTTTATATATCGCTTGGCTTTTCTTCCTTGAACTTTCTAGCATCCACTACTCATTCTGTATATTAGTATTTTTGCTATAATGTGATGCAGAGAGTGTCTTTCTATTTTTCTTATTGTTGTTTTTAGAATTTTTCAGTGTTCTGTATTTCTAGTGTGCTTGTATAAGCTCCTCTTTTTAGATTTGTAAAGTTGTCCCTTATAATTTTTATTAAAATATTTTCTGTATCATTGGTATTAAATTCTTCTATATTAACAAATATAAATTTTGTCTTTTTTATGTGTTCTACATTCCATTATTTTTCAAAAATATCATTGATTATAACTGAATAATCTAATTTCTTTCCCTTCAAACTTTTATATTTCATCTTCTATATGATTCATTCCGTTGATCAAATAATTTTTTAATTTTTTTTTAAATTTAAGCATGTGCATTTTTTCCATTTCTATCATTAGTGTGTTTTGATACTTCGTCAGTAATGTATCTCTTTACCACATTTTATTTTCTTCATGAATTTACTAATTTCATACACTTGCATATTTATGTTGTCTTAGAAGATTTTTGTTTCCCAATTCAGTTGTATGAATATACTTACAAGCATTCACCTGAATTCTGACTCCGAAATTTTGCCAGAGTTTGTGAAACTGGGCCACTACTATGAAATTTATAATTTGGTGACAAGTTATTTTCGTTGTTTTCATACTGTTTTTCTGCTAGGATGCGCCAATCTTGGGTTGCAGCACTAGTTAATTAAAAAAAAAAACTATTTGATCTCATTATTTTATATTTATGGGGGTTTTTTTTGTAGGTTTTTTTGCGGGGGGATAAGATTAATTTGTTTTGTAGTTTATTCATAAATGTTATAAATGCAGTAACAGTGACACTGTATTATTTTAATATCATGAAAACACACTGCCAGTTTAATTATTTATTTTATATCGTTTGCTTTACTGTGCTTCAAAATTCTTTAATGTGAGAATTTTAAATTAGATACGAAATTCTAGATGAACTTATTGGACAGAAAATGCAATTTTATATCAGGCAGGCTATCATCTCATCGTACACTGTTCTGGGAACACTTATATTTGCCTTTGCCTTTAGTCCATGATTATAGTTTTCTTATTTGAAAAAAAAATTAGCTACTTAAGATGAAAATACATTGTTATTACTTTTAATATTAACTTTTAGAAAATAATTTTTATAAAGACATGAAATAGAAATAATGAAAACAACAATGCAAATTCAAAGCATAAATGTTTTACTTGGAAAAGGGAGCTACTTTTATGAACTTTTCCTTTTTATCTTTATTTTTTATTTTTGAGATTATAATTACAGCATTTCTTTCTCTTTCCTTCCCCCAAAACTTTCTTCACCCCTTGCTTTCTTTCAAATACATGATTACTTTTTTCATTTTTCATTAACTGTTTTATATGCATATATGTATGTACACAAAATACATTTTTATATGTAACTTACACAGTCTGTATAATGTTACTTGTATGCATGCTATCAAGGCTGATTATTTGGTTGTGAATAATGAATTTTTGTTTCCTTTCCTTGAAATGACTATTTTTCACACTCAGCATTCTTAAGTTGCCTGTTGTTCAACAAATTGAGTTCAGAACTCATGTTCTTTCTGTCCACTATGTCATGTCTAGTGTTTTGACTACATCTAGAGAATAAATCCTTGATCTAAGGCTCAGAGAACATGCAAAAGAGCAGGTAGAATGAGAGTAAGAGCCAAAGAATCAGGGAGCTTATGTCTCCCAGTAGTTTCAGGAACTGCATCCATAATGTCTCACCAATGAGAACTTCTCTTTTGAGTTGAAATTGTTATTTATACCCAATACTAAATCTGTACAGACAAATACTTGACCTCTTCACTGGAAGGTAACTAGCTTTTATTTCTGTATTCGTTGACCTTGATGTCTATGCTCAATGAAGAAGACAGAGGCACATTTATGTAATAGATTTGAATCGAGTAAGTAGCTTCAAAGTATGGCTTCCTTCAAAAATAACTAAATATAAAAATTATATAAGATTATAAGTTTATATAAAAATTATATTAAAAATAACTATAAAAATATAGAAATTAAAATAATAAGGATAACAAAATTAAGTGAAGGCATAAGAATGTGAAAATAGTGACATAATTTTCCTCAAGGACAATAAGTCAATAAAGGACACATGGAGACTTTTCTGGAGGATAAATAATAGCAAAGAAAAGAATTGATAATATGTAATGTAATAAATATGAGTACAATCACAATTATGAAATTATCTCTCAAGCAAAGTGATCCATTCATACAGAGCAGTCTTCTAATTGTGAGTGTTGAAATCCTAGCTACTACCTTTCGATTGTTACCTGTGAAATTTTCAAATGTAGTTAGGAATAACTTTCTCTCCTTTGACCTCAACTGTCGATAGCTTTCTTTCAGACTACATGCAGTTACAACTTAAATGGGAAAACTGGAATATGAAAGCACTTGTGATAGGAAAAGAATTCTTAAAACATCATTATAATGAGTTTTCCAGATAGATACAAAGAAAGTTTACTTACTTTAGCTACTGCACTGACTATAAGCCAAAGAAATGACTTCTACACAACTCTAACTTAGTGAGCTAACAATCTTATTAGGGTTAGTTATAGGAGTATAGGTAAGTATTTACTTATTGTAGAATGAGTGAAGACCCATAAAAACTAAATTCTTAGAGCTTTCTTCATGAGTTATAGGAAGATTAGCCAAGGAAAGCATCTTGATTCCCAAGCAATGGCTGTTTACATCATTTTGGAGAGGGTCCTAATGAGTTATGTAAGTATTAAAGTTTTTCCTTTTCCTTTTTTTTAATTTGTTTATGCATTATTTCAAGTTACATCTCCATCACAGTCCCCTCTTTCCACCTCTCCCGATCCCACCATCTCCACCCTCTCCCACCTATCCAACTCTTCAGGAGTAGGTTGGCCCTACGTATCAGCCCCCCTCATTTCAACAGTCATATGACTGTTAAGAGCTTCCTTTTACACTGGGGGCCTATATGGCAACTCTATTAGGGCAAAGTGTCCTACTAACAGGTAACAAGTTCTATGTTACTGATCCTTTGGGTGTGTTGGTTGTAGGATAGTTATCCTCTACTATATAGCTAAAATCAAATTGTAAGTGAATAGATGCCATTTGCATCTTTCTGAGTCTGTTAGCTCACTCAGGATGAGCTTTTCTAGTTTCATCCATTTGGTTGCAAATTTCCTTGGTTGCATGATTTCCTTCTTTCTGATAGCTGAGTAGTATTCTATTGTGTAAATATACCCCATTTCTTTTATCCATATTTTGATGTATACCCAGAAGTGGTATGGTTGAGTCTTGAGGTATCACCACACTGATTTCTATAGTAGTTGTACAAGTTTGCATTCCCACCAGCAAGGGAGGAGCATTCCCCTTTCTTCATAGCCTCACCAGCATTTGTGAGAAATGTCAAGCTAAGAACTCAATCTTACCCTCTATTTTTTCTGATAAACCAAAGGGTAAAGCAGAGGACAACATTCATGTGCTCCTTTCCTTCTGTAATAACTCCCTTTGAAGGGAGTCAGCTGAATCTCAGCTTCATGTTATATTACCCACCACAAAGGCCACAGAACTCCTACACAATCCTGTTCCATTTGTGATACTTTATCACAGACTGCAGGATTCTCTAGTCCACCAGAGGTTTGGTGATATTCCCATACTCTGTGTGGTCTACTTCATTATTTAGTGAGACACTGAAATTCACATAAAAATAGAGGTGTTGTCTACCCTAGGATTCTCTCCAAGGAGACTTTACTCTCAAATTTCTTGAAATTGATTGGATGGTTATTATTCAATACAGGGAACATGGGATTACTACAACAAATAGGCACCCATATTAGGGAAATTTAGATAACTCGAAGCTCCTGTAGACTCTATTCAAATCTACTAGCCTCTTTGAGCATCTAACAGTACATTGCAGGAGCTGGGCAACTATTCCTCCCAAGCTCATTTTTTTTTTCATTATGTTCCCTGTTTGGGTAGCAAGTTCATGGTGTGCATTTTCAGAGGAAGAAGAGAAAAATGTTTACATATCCCATACAATAAAATGAATTCTACCTGAGTCTAGACCAGTGAACTATCATTTTGTTCGTGTATATTTACAGGTGTAGATGTGAGGGTTTATTACAGGAGTATGGGTGGCAAAAAGGCAACTGAATAATTGAAAATTCCAGTCCAAAAATGGTGACTACTCATGAAAGCTGCATTCTTCACTCCAGTAGAGAATGTTTAGGTTCTGAATATACTGCTAGCTATAAATGCAGAAAGACTCAATTGTCTCTTTAGCTTTTGCCTTTATAATGGTTCTCAGGGTTTAAATTTTAGCAATTAATAATAGTTCACTTTTAGAAATCACACATTAGTAAAATTTAAGTACTTTCATATGGACCCTGAAAAAATGTTTAATATTTAAGAACACTTATTGTTCTTACATAAGACCCAGATTTAATTAATACCTACAAGGTGACTTGGCACATGTAACTCAACTTCCAGGAGTGGTGACATCCTTTGGCCTCCATGGACAACAGTTACACATATGGCATACATAAGTACATTCACACTACACACATTCACATAAGTTATTATTAAATAGAAAATATCTTTAAATTACTGTTAAGATAAAATGCTAAAAAAAATCAAAGAAGAAGCAAAACAAATGCTTCAAAAAGTACAGCAGAAAAATATCTTGTGTATATTCCTAAAATTGAGTATAAATGTAGATCCTAGAGCATAAATATCTAACCCTCTATAACAACAATCAGAAAACATATGTTTATGACTCTCGGTGTATTTTGATCATCTTACATATTTAAGAGATGAGAAAGTCACTTGTCAAGTGTCTCACATGAGGGATTTATTTACTTGACAATATTTGTAGAAATTTGGACATGGTTCCTACAGAACCATTAAAACAAGCCTGGTTTCTTTCTGAACACAATGTTTGATGCAGAAGACTTGCTCAATCTACTTTTTAGTCAATAAGTAAATAAATTGCATTCATAGCAAAGTTAATCATGGCAACAGATGGATATATGGGATCATTGACATTTTGAAGCTATGCAATGTTTTAGCTAACTCTAGAACACTACTAATTTTTTTTATTTTTTAAAGTTTTATTTGAACATATTTACCTTTAAATTGTTTTCCAAATCACCTGGGGCTACACCAGTATGAGAACTTACTATTTGGACAATATATAGGTTATAGGATTTGTTATCTGGCTCCATATAAAAAAATATTCTGGCTTCTATTTTGTGCTATCTTGTTTAAACATATGTGTTTTAAGATTGTAGAAATTTCTGTTCACCAGATTATCTTTCATCCAATAATATGTTACCAGTTACAGAAAATAGAACTCTCTAATATCTTCTATAATTTACAATTAGTGTGAATTTTAACAAACATAATTTAGTTATATGGCAAAATGTGTCTGTCAAGACCAGTGCTCTAACCCCTGAGCTATGGAGCCAACTAAAATGCATATCCCAGGCTGTCCTCGAACTCACAGATCCTCCTGCCTCTACCTCCTTCAGCAAATCCTACCGGCCTGTGCGACCAGAACCGGCACCATCTTCTGGATACAACATAGGCAATATAGCAATAGACACACAGCAGGTATGGCTGACTGCAGAAAACCTACACACAAAATAAAATAGCCAGGTGGTGGTGGAACATGCCTTTAACACCAGCACTCAGAAGACAGGGATATGCAAATCCCTGTGAGTTCAAGGCCAGCCTGGCCTACAGAGCTGCAAGGGTGGGATAAGAGAGGATAATGGGTTTGAGCACGTATATTGTATACATGCATGAAACTGTCAAAAATTAATTTTTTTAAAAGTTTAAAATTAAAAAAAATCTTTAGTGACTAAGACTGACTAAACTCACTTTGTAATTATGATAATCTTTACATGAAGAGCCACATAAATGCTAAAGGATCCTGTCCTGGTTAACCTTGATTGTATTTGACACAACCTAGAGTCATCTGAGCAGAAAGCCTCAGTGGAGAAACTGCCAGGATCAGCCCGGCATGTGGGTAGGACTGGGGGAGGTTAGTTTGGTAAATTAACTAATATGGGGGTTCAGCCCACTGTGGGCAGTGCCATCGTTAGGCAGGCAGCCCTGGGCAGGATAAGAGAGCTGCTAAGCATGAACCTAGAGCAAGTCAGCTAATGACATTTGTTCCAGGGTTTCTGTTTCAGGTTCCTTCCTTGACTTCCTTTTATGATCAATTGTGACCTGGAAATAAGATGAAATAAACATTCTCCTCCTCTAAAAAAAATGTGTCTGTCAAATATTCTTTTTGTTTGTTACTATTGTTAATAACTCTCATTAAGATGGCTAAGTTATTGCTAATAGGGAAATTAGAACCTGAAAGTTTTTCATTCCATTTATAAGTTACATGAGAACAATGCTAGCTTTGGCAACATTTAAGAGTGTGGATGTATGCTACTTATTTTATAAAATAACAGAAACCATAACTATGAGCCCAAAGTAAATATATAAACAAAGACACTTACTATGCTGTTAGGATTGTGATTTTGTAAACTTCTAAGGTGTTCCACTTGGAAATTACCGTTTGTAACTGTTCTTGTGCAATCTCCCTGATCTCTACTTACAGTCAGATTCCTAGCTATTATATTTGTTTCTCTAACCAGTTGGCATATTGTTATCCCCATGAAAATCACAAAGAGTATTCTGTTTTTCAAAATAAGGAGTATATGGAAAGTTAAATACAGCAGGTCCTTGAAGAAATTCCAGGGAAATGTGAAAAAGTCAAAATGTTATAGCTGTGTGTAAAAGTGACTTAGATTGACTAGAATGTAAGCTATTTGGAAATAGATTATGAAAACTGATATACTAAAAGAGGGAAGAACTATTATCTAGAAAATAGATATGAGTTCTGAGAGCCATTTGCTCTATTAGTATTTCTGTTAAATCACTTATAAATAATAGGTTAATACTGATCTCTATGTTATAATAAAACAATTACAAAATATAGAATAGCTAAAATCCAATTACAGGTAAATATATGCCATTTGCACCTTTCTGAGTCTGGGTTAGTTCACTCAGGATGGGCTTTCTTAGTTCCATTCATCTGGCTGCAAATTGCATGATTTCCTTGTTTCTGACAGCTGAGTAGTATTACATTGTATAGATGTACCACAGTTTTGTTTTTTTTTTTTTAATCCATTCATCAGTTGAGGGACATCTGAGTTGTTTCCAGTTTCTAACTGTTACAAATAAGGCTGGCATGAACATAGATGAGGAAATGTCCTTGTGGTTCGGTGAGCAATCATTTGGATGTATACCCAGATGGTATGGCGGGGTCTTGAGGTAGAGCTATTCCACGGTTTCTAAGATATCGCCAGACTGATTTCCAAGCTTGTACTCCCACCAGCAATGGAGGAGTGCTCCCTTTCTTCACAACCTCGCCAACATGTGCTGTCATTTGAGTTTTTGATCTTAGCCATTCTGAAAGGTGTGAGATGGAATCTCAGAGTTATCTTGAGTTGCATTTCTCTGGTGATTAAGGATGATGAGCATTTCTTCAAGTGTCTCTTGGCCATTAGAGATTTGTCTTTGTGAATTTTCAGTTTAGCTCTGTTTCCCATTTTTTGACTGGATTACTTGTCTTTTTGCTGTTTAATTTCTTGAGTTCTTTATAAATTTTGGCGATTATCCCTGTGTATTATGTGGGGTTGTTAAAGATCTTTTCCCAATCTGTAGGTTGCCCTTTGATCTAATGACAGTGTCCTTTGCCTTGCAGAAGCTTTTCAGTTTCATGAGGTCTCATTTATTGATTGTTGGTCTTAAATACTTAACTGTTGGTATTCTGTTCAGGAAATTATCACCTGTGCCAATGATTTGACATTTTTCCCCATTTTCTCTTCTATTAGACTTAGTGTGTCCAGTTTTATGTTAAGGTCTTTGATCCACTTGGATTTAAGTTTTGTACAAGATGATAAATATGGGTCTAATTTCAATTTTTTTGCATGCCGACATCTAGTTAGACAAGCACCATTTGCTGAAGATGCTGTCCTTTTTCCATTGTACAGTTTTGGCTTCTTTGTCGAATATTAAATGACCATAGGTGTGTAGGTTCATTTTTCGGTCTTCAATTCTATTCCATTGATCAACTGATCTGTTTCTATACCAGTACCATGCTGTTTTTATTACTATTATTTTGTAATATAGCTTGAAATCAGCGATTGTGGTACTTCCAGATTTTTTTTATTGTACAGGATTGATTCAGCTATTCTGTTTCTTTTCTTTCTTTTTTTTTTTTTTGTTATTCCTTAGTACAGGATGACTATTGTACAACCAACACACCAAAACGGACAGGATCATAGGCTCTGTTGATGAGACACTTTGCCCTAGTGGTGCTGCCGTGTAGGCCCCCAGTATATGAGGAGGCTCTTGGCTCTCATGTGATTGCTGAATTGGGGTGGGGGGCTGATGTGTGGGGACACCCCACTCTGGAGGAGTAGGATGGGAGGTGGGACTAGGAGGGTTGGATGGGGGAGCATTGTGATGGAGATGTGGCTTGAAGTAGTGAATAATCATTAAAAAATAAAAAAATTAAAATTAAAATTAAAACAGAGAAAGATGTTGAAAAAGGAAAGTAAGGAGAAGCAGGAAGATAGAGGGAACTTATAAAAAGCTATATTATTTGAAACAGTAAGGTGGTAATTGATATTTAAATTACAAAGTCAAGAAATAATATATGTTGTTAGGTACAAAAGAATAGTGACAGATGCTTATAAAGGTTGTCTCAGATAATGGTTGGTGAGTGAAATGAATTATAACAGGAATTACTTTTGTGTTGTTGCTGAAGTAGTATGAGTTGATATTAAAATCTATGTAGAAAAATGTGGGTACCTTTCTTTTCTCAGAGAGATGAATTGCTACCCAGAAGTGTAAATTGAAATAAACCCCTTCTTCCCCCCTACAAAAAAAGTAGAATGGATTTTGCTTGCAGGATAATGATGACTGGTGTTTATTACAGACTCTTGGCTGCACAAATTAGATGAACTATACAAAAGTTAAGCAAGATGGTTGTCTGACTATTGGGGATAAAACCAGACTTTAATGTATAATTAACTTACCTCTTAGATATTTCTACACTGTAAACACATTATTGTTTAAGATATATTTGTACAATTAATATATGACTGACTTAACTCGATCTCTACATCCATAAAATCAAATGACTTGTTCAGCACTATTTATTAGTATGACTAGGTGAAAAGTTTTAAGGTACATGTGGATAACTACTCTGGGCAATAGAGAGACACAGCACTTTTTAATCAGTAAAGTAACCTAATCAAATTTGTTTTAAGAAGGATAATTATATGAGCTGTATTTTCATTATGCTTAATTTCTTTACCAGAAATACAGCTATCATTTTCTTTTTAATTCAGAAGTTTTCTCAATTTGATTTCTTATCTCGTTGACTATCTTAGCTTTAAAAACATAATGATTGCTCACAGTTGCCCAAATTAAAGCTATAAAAAGTATAAGTATTACAGAAAGTAATGACACCAAAAATAATAAAGTATTTCAGTAATGATGAGAACTTGCTAAACCAAAATAATTCAGTGCAGTTTTGGTTTTGCTCAGACAAAATGGTAAAGCATTTTGTGCGGCTAGTCTAATCCTCAAGCAGAGGGAAGATGGAATTGAATGGTATTTTCATTGTGCTTCTGCCAACAGAGTTTTAAAAAGACTTTCATAGGTTGTGATATGATTTAATACAAGGGAAATAATGCAATTTTAAAATTTATTTATGCCTGGAAGTTTAAATATAAGAACAGAATGCACAGTTCTGAATAAATATATTAACTCAAAGACAAGGAAGAGCTCATCAGACTGAAATGAGAGTTGCAAGACAGAAAACAATCTCATTATGGTTTTAAAAACAACCATACATTGTAGAAAATAATGAAAGGGGGAAAGACTACAGACATCCACTTGAAAAGATTTGTTTTCAGAGAGAAAACATACAATAAAAAAACAATGATCAAGCATTAAACACATTCTAGAATATATGACTTGTACAAAAAGTATACCATAATCTCAGCAGAAATTGAAAACTTTTAATCCTTACAATATGAGAACAGCTATTTACCTGATCACTTGTTGGAAACTGTCCATATGGATGCCTTTTACTCTGGCCCCTGATCACTTGTTGGAAACTGCCCATATGGATGCCTTTTACTCTGGCCCTTTACATATGACTGGAGTTTCTGACAGTCTGCCTTAGGCTCGTGTCTTGTCAATGTATCAAACACAATAATATCCAAAATGTATAACTATTTGTATTATTCCTCTTGCTCCTTGGCTCAATAATCTTCTATAATATTCTACCTTTAGAGAATACATAATTGATGCTAATAAATTTTAATATCATTATTTTTCAGATTATGTTATTTTCTTGAATCCATCATTAAAACTTTTTACAAACATATTTGACCTTTCCCTTAAATAAATATATGCTAAAATTTTTAGAAATTAACTAATATGGTGTTGTTACTTGCATTTGTTCAGATAAAGAAAAATACAAGTGAGTGTAATAAAATGGTTTAGTATGTATAGGTACTTCCTTCCAAGCCTGACAACCTGAATTCTGTCTCCAGAACACATGTAGTAGAAGGATAGAGCAAACTCCCACAAGTTGTTCTCTGACCTCCACATGCATCTTTATTATGTACACATATATACACAAATAAACAAAAACTAACATTTAAAAAAATAAAAAGAAGACTATACCAACTAATGTTTTCAAAGCTATATATCTGAAAAGGAAAATCCCTAACCCTGGACTAAGGTTACATTGTAAATATAGAAAAAGATGTATTTTGGTGGAAATAGGTTTTGAGACTGTCTCATTATGTAGCCCAAGTTGACTTCAAACTGATAGTAATTCTTAAACTTTATATATCAAACTCCCAAATGCTGAAATTATAGGTGTGATACACAATGCCTATCTAATAAAGTTAATTTGAATTGACCCTCATCTGCTTTCAACTAGATTGTCTATAAATGCTACTGTAGAGATGATTGTCTATATTTACAACATATTATGATCTCTTATCAGTCAATTCTGAATAGCCTAGTCAAGTATGGCAGGATATGTTACTACCACATCTGTATACACAGTATGCATACATTCAGATTCATTGAACCTAAAACCGACAAGGAACTAAAATGAGGTTAAAAGGCAATGCCAAAGAACCTACAGACAGGCACATACATATATATACACAGAGGATGTTGAGAGGACACAAATACACACACACACACACACACACACACACACACACACACACACATATATATATGTACAGAGCATGTTAAGAGGGATACACACACATACACACACACAATCTTTATGAAGATAATCAACAAACAATAAAAGGTATAATGGAAATTAGATTTATAAAATAAATCCTCTAACATGCAAGTATTGAATGGTTTCCATCAATGAAGTTGAAGTCTGCAAAACTCAACCCTAACATGAAAATAGAAGAAAAGTTTATCACAAAAGATTATTGTTTTTACAATGTTTAGGTGAAAAAAACCCACAATTCTTAATGTACTTAAACAGTGGAATTCAATCTTATGTTCATCAAATTTTATGGATAAAATGCACACAAAACAAAAACAAATGAATGCTAGACATTTTCTTTTCAATAATTTGCATTAAAATAGTATATTAGTTTTGATTAATAGCTTTTGAAAAATATGTGTATGAAATTGGAATTTTCTTTCATATGTAGCTTATATGTAGTGTGGAATTAAATATTAAACATATTGAGAATATAGATTTCTATTTCTTGTGTACTATACAGTGATTTCAATGTATTTCCTAGTTTAACCACATATAGAAATAGATACAGATATGTATATGAATGTACTAAAAAGATGCTACAACTCTTCCCATATATGATAGGCATACATTCAGTAAACATAAATAAACATATGTAAATAATTACATCATGAATATAAGACATAATGCACATATAACAAATGAAATGTGAATTCTATAAGATTTATTAATACATATAATTTATACTAGTTCTTAATTAACTAAGGATTAAATTAAATTAATAGGTGATTATTAACATAAAATAGACACAATAAAATTAATACAATAAAAACTTCCTTTTAGAAGCAAAAATTATGAGACATGATCATTAAAATATAAAAATTTACATCTTTTTTAGCAACTTACTATGCTGAAAACCTTTTTTTTAAAACCAGAGCTAACACTGAATATCTTAAAGATATAATGTCCATAAAATGCTATTTTATTTATTATTTTGTTATATAAATATAATATTCTATTAGAACATTACATTAAATTAAATAGTTCTCAAAGTTAAAGATGTAAGGGAACATGCCAACTTTCTCTTCACAGCAGGTAACAAAATAAAAGCATACTTCCAACTAGTTACTAAATGAAAAATCCAAGAAAATACAGTTGAAATAAGTCCAGCTATCTTATGTGTCAGGTAATAAGTTGCCATTGCTATTCTGAGCAGCTGTCTAAGAACACAGACCCTAGATTAGAAAACAGGAGAAAGCCACTTTGTCTAATACTAGAAACAATGTTTTATTTGCATTTTGGTGAGTGGCAATGAAACAAAAGACTCCTGCATCAGACCTACTTTTTTTTAATCACTAGAAATTATGGAAATAAACATCAAATAAACAATAATAATAACAGCAACAAAAACAAAACTATAATTAAGTTAGTTTGCATGTGTTTCATAATGAATTCATCAGTTTATATTTTATTAAACTAAATGATTGAATGTGTGTGTGTGTGTGCACACGTGTGTGCTTGGGTTAACTTTTCATTTCTTGCTTGTGCTTTTTGAAGATTAAAAGCTTGAGAAAAATAAGAGTTTTAAAAGCCAAGTGTGGGTGCCACTTTCCTACAACATGGGAACATAATTATAACAGTAGCACTTTCAGACTCCTGAAAATCTTTAATGAGCATAGACAACAAAGAAATTAGAAAAATTCTGTAGGTATACATTTTGCGACTTAGGACAGTTTCAGTAAGTTATGTCCAAAAAGTGCACTTTCTTTATTGCTGTTAGACCTGGTGGAGGATATGTGAAAAACACTATCTCTAATCAGCTGTCTTGATTTTTTGTGAGGATATTCTGGCAGAATCTTATGGAAAATCCATTTTCATTGTATTTTATAGGTATGGGCATTTTCCTTGCATGTATATCTGAGCATAATATGGATTCCAAATGAGTAGATCAGATCTCCAGGAACTGGAGTTACCGATAGTTGTGAGCTGCCATGTTAGTGCAGGGAATTGAACCTATATATTCTCGAAGAGTAACCAGTGCTATTCACTACTTAGCATCTTTCTAGTCTTGGTAAATGTATGTTTTATCATGTTTTTGTAAGTCATAAAGAATAACATTTACCATTTTATTATTCATAAACTAATTTTTATAAATCATAACCTAAAATAACATGATTAAAGCTTCCTACGTCCTCAAGTACTATACATATTTTGACCTGGAAATAGTAACTTATTTGTGATTTAAAATTACTTACTATTGTTTAAAACATATAACCTTATTTTAAATATTCAGAGTAATTTCTGGTTGATTTTTATCAAACTGTTGTTTTGTTGGCTTTTTAGTCTTATTATTGTTTATATTTTCAGATTAGGGTACATTAGTTGGCTACTAAATTATTTTTATACTCAAAACTAATAAAAACCTACAATTTGCATAATTTATTTCTATTTTCAGTTTACAATAACTCATTACACTCTTGATTACTTTACTTACAAAGTATCCAACTATTGAATTTTCAGTGCTATTTTTCTTAAGATGGTCTGGCTTTTCTGGAGAAATTGTACTCACTTCAACTCCCTCCTTTTATCATGCCTGAAACCTTTGATGCCTAAGCTTTCGCTCTAATCTTAATGACACCAAAGACAGAGGTCATTAATCACACCCCAAATCAGAGAACTATGTTTTTTATCTCTGTTCTTTCAATGTTCTAAATAAAATCTATTATATTTTGTGTTCAAGGAGATTTACTCAACTGGTTATTATACGACTCCCCATTAACTTATCTCCTGCTAACTATCACTTCACATTTCAAAATCAATAGTTAATTCTAGTGCGGTTATATGTGCATTAAAGAAGCGTAGAGCAACAAAATCGTCAAGATGCTCAACAGGCTAAAAAGTTTATAATGATGTTATCGTACTTTCAGCATCTTACTATTATTCCATTTCAATCTTTTAAATAATATTAAACTCAATATTAAGATTAATCTCTGATAAACTTTAAACATTTTAATCATTACTTGACTCACCGTGAAATAAACAAGTCAATAAGTATTCATATATTATGTGTATATATATTTGAGAATATTATTTTATGAAGAGCTGGCAAATTTACTTATTTGAAAGGAATTTTATGCTATTATAAAGTATATTTGCTGTACTGATCTCCAGTCTCACCTTTGCTACCTGAACCACTACATTGCTTCTATGGTTGATGAAAAGACTTGTTCCTACAGTTTAAGCACTGATATCTCGTTCTCTGTTATAAGTCTTCCCAATCCTCCTCAACAGACTTTCATTATGATCTCTGGAAACATCCGCTGCCATTCTGTGTCTTCAGCAGGAATTTCCTAGCCTGGTCTGGCATCAGGTTGGAATCACACACTCCTCTGCTGGAAGAACCAGGCTAGGCCAGAGGAGCAGGAGAAAAATATATTTTCACTACCTAGTGTTACAGCTCTCTTAGCTAAACTGCTGGCCCAAGCCTGGATAGTTTCAAGGAGCTTGGAGCTCTTGGAGCTGAGCTGGTTTGCCAGACAGGTGGTGCAGGAGAAGTGGTAGATTGCTGAAAGGCAATCTCAGCGCCTCCCAGGAGGAGCATGCACCCTGAGCAAGCCCATCAAGGCCTGTGGTAGCAACAAATTCTTCATGAAAGGAAGAGCACTTCCTTCCCAACTCCAAGATAAACAGTCAAATCTTAGGTGGTCATGGTGGAGGCATGGAGAAAGAGTTTATTTTGTGAATCAAGGGCATTATAAACCTTTGGGCAGTGGGGAGGGATTTTGGATGTCAATGTGTTTGTCCTATTAGAAGGAATAAAATTTAATAGCTAATTATCCCATGGCCAGTGGGGGTGGGAAAAAAGGAACTCCAGGTGTGCTAGAGGCATCAGCAAATGGCATTGGTTGAAAGGCAAGGCACCTACAGACCTCATTAGCAAGGGGAAGTACTTCCAGAAATCTTCAGGTTTTTTTTTGGGCTGGTATCTAAGAGTTGGGTTACCATGACTCTTCCTTACTTAGCCAATCTGGGATCTTAAGATCAGAGGGGAGAAGGTGATTTTGCTGAAAAGAGAGAGTCCTTCATTTTAGCACCAAGCTCACTAGCTTTCCAGAAAAGCCAGACTTCTATCTTATCAGCAGAAATTCCCCACACATGACTTTTTGTTTAGCAAAATACTGTGTTCTTTCACTGAATTATTCTTTAAGTTTCCATCTGGTGTTTCAGCTGTAGCTGGAGTCAGTCTTGTGAATCATGAATCAGTTTACAACTTTTCTACCTCCATCTATGCAGTTTCACACAATCCTCATACTTACTAATTGTATCTGAGTGTTCTAGATGCATATTCATCATAATGGCATTTTCTAAAATACATGAAATTCCAAATCCCTTACTCAGTTATCTGTGTCCTCAGAGTCAGTATAGGTTCTGAATATCTCACAAGTCTTTATTTCTCATAGACATTAAACACATTTCAGTTCATTTTGCAAGATACTGAAAACAAAACAAGATAAAAGTAGACATAGGCAAATTTAAATATCCATAAAATGGACAATGTTTTAGTTTATATGTTGTATACACTGATTCTACACACAGATATGCATGTGCCACAGATATTTTCTTTCATGTATTTTATTTGGCAACCTTAATTTTCCAAACATCTTACATGATAGATAAAACCTTTTTTTTTAATTTCTCTTGCTTGTCTATATGTACCAGCCTCATGAAGTCAGGTATTTTTAGTTTATCTGATTGTATTAATTCACTACTCTGTTTTTCTTCTCCACATAGTTCAGAATCTCCCCTACCTTACTTGCTCCTATCACTTTCCTTTTTTTTTCTTAATTTACTTTTCCCTCTTCTCCCTTTTCTCTATCAGTCTATTTTTATCATAGCCTTTCTCTGATTTTTTTCCTTCACACTCAGTCACAGTGACCCACATACTAATGCATAGAACTCTCAGTGTTTCTACACTTCCTAAAATAATTGAAGTTTTAGAGAACATCGTTTGCTATATGAAAATTTCTGAATATCCATTGTGGGATTAGTCTTTGAAGTGATAATTTTACCAGATAGGAATCTGTTATATTAGTAGTAATGGCTGATGTTGGTACCTGGATGCCAGTAAAACATATAAAAGCAATAATTCAACTACACTATAACCTCTTCTCTCCTAAACATTGTAAACACTTATACCAAACAAATAGGTGATTAAGAAACTAGTAGATACATCCCATTGACTAACCTCTGAAGGGGCTGATAGGTTAATATAAGTTAGATTTAGTGAATA
>CAJQZJ010032984.1:3424000-3508697 GCA_907164525.1 Lophiomys imhausi | reverse complement strand
ATTCACTAAATCTAACTTATATTAACCTATCAGCCCCTTCAAACCTCTAAATGTACAATACTCAAGGTGAAAATCAACAATAACAAAAATCAAAAACTTATGAAAAGTCAAGGAAACATGACTCTTAGAAGACTTCCATTCCCACAAGAATAATGCCAGGTTAGAGTACTTGAATAAAATCCCAGTGTTTAATAAAATGATTGTAATTGTGCTAAAGAAATCAAACAGGATACAAACATATCTATAAGTGGATGTCAAGTTTTGACCTCTCGCTACCAACCGACATAAACTGTTTAGGATAATTAAGAAATGGAAACTAATAGTCATGAAAACGTGTCATTTTGTTAGTTACTATGACAGTCTATCACAGTTATTTTCTAAGCTACTCAGAAATCAAGTTGCTAAGAGACAAGCAATATTTGCTTATCTAAATATAAGAGATAGATAGGGCATCTTCAAAAACCTCAAGAGATCTGCAGAATATGGCATTCAAAGATGTTTTCTTAAGATTTTTTGATATTGAGACATGTCAGCTCCTGACAGCACCCCCTATTCTACTCCAAGTAGAAGATGAGCATCGAAGAATCTCCAGTGGGAGATGATTGAATTGGTGGTAAGCCGTTTTCTTGGCAAGAAAAACCCCTTGCTTCAACTGTAGACAGACTTCTGTCCAAAAAGGACAAAATTTGGAAGCAGATAAGTCGACAGCCTAGCTCTGCCAAGACAGGGTAGGTAAGTCCTTCATAATTCCTGCTCTACAAAATGTCTGTCAGAGAAATGGGGCCAAATGGCTGAAGATTGATGCTGTAATGTATGGAGAGAAAATGGGAACTGTCCAGGCAGCCACTGGTATGTCATTTTTTAGTTTTGGAAGCTGCAGGCCCTGCACTTCCTATATAATCAGATATATTTATCCCTCTCAGGTCTCTGAGGTGGTTGAAGAATAGATAGCTAGAGTCTCATAGTTAAATTTTGAGTTGTTTAGGAATCAAGAGGGTGTTCTGGATCTAAGAAGATATTTTTAAAATTATGAGGCAAGTTAGTATGAAAGCCGAGTTAGATATAGACCTTTAAACTCATGGAGATGGTTAGATAGTAGAATGTTAAAGTCAGGTGCCAAATACATATGAACTGGACATTGGGAATGTATGCTAAGCCATATAACACTTATAATTGTGGCCTATTTATTTCTGTTGTTTTGTATTGTATTTATAGTTATAAGAAAAAGAACCATTTTTTTGACTGAAAGGGAGAGCTGTTGGGGGGAAAAAGAAATACCTTAAACTGAAAAAAAAGAAGGGAAGAGGATGGGGGGGGTTGAGGGGGAGGAGGGTGGAAGGGTGAGACTGGAGGAGGGAGTACGGAGGGGATTGTGATTGAGATGTAACTTGAAGAAATAAAAAATAAATTATTAAAAAAAAGAAATCACAAAGAAACAGCTGAGTGAAATAATAAAGTTAATACACAATATAAAAGTAAAATTCAATAAGTGAAAACATGTGTGATAAATATTGAAATACTGAAAATGAAAAATTTAATAAGGCCAACAAAAAGCTCTATGGATAGCCTCACCATGAGAGTATATCAAACGAAGACAAAATACCATTATTATAAAAAATAGGCATATAGTACAGGATAACTATACTACAACCAATGCACCTAAGGAAACAGGAACATAGACCTTTTTTCCTGTCAATGAGACACTTTGCCTTAGTGGTGCTGCCTTGTAGGCCTCCAGTGTATGAGGAGGCTCTTGGCCCTCATATGACTGCTGAACTGGGGCGGGGGACTGTTATGTAGGGACACTCCACTCCAGAGAAGTGGAATGGAAGGGAGAGGGGGTAGATGGTAGGAGGGTGGGACTGGGAGGGGTTGAAAGAGGCCACTGTGATGAAGATGTAACCTGAAGTAGTAAATAAATATTAAAAAAGAAGGTAGAGAAATTAGAACATTCAAATAAGGTTGTAGATAAATTAATAAAAACAAACAATAATATTCAAAATCTATGACTTTATGAATATACCAAGTCTACAAAATCAGACATAGAAAGAGAACAAAGTACTAAAGACAGAAATATTTACAATAAAATTTTAGTAGACTATGTCTTACATCTAAAGAAAGAGATTCCAATACAATAAAAGAGACATTTAAAATACTAAATAGATAAAATCAAAGAAGAATATTCCCACAGCATGTCATAGTTAAAACACTACATATAAAGAGTCTTATAAAATAACAAAAGGGAATTATCACATCACAGGAAAAAGAAGGCTCATCAACATAACATCAGACTTCCCAACCCGAACATTCAAAGCCAGGAACATTTTGGAATGACACATTCCAAACAGAATGACAACTGTCAACCCAAACTGACATAACTCAGAAACGCAAACTATCATATTTGAGGAAAGAAAAGGTCTCATTGGCTAAAACAGATGAAAGAATTGAGGACCAGTCAGCCAGCTCTACAGAAGATACTGAAAGGGTTCCATGAGAGAATAGAAGCATATATATATATACATATATATATATATATATATATATATGTGCATAAATTTATATATATATAATGATACATAAACCATGCTCACACATTAGCTAAACAAATAAAGAATACACTACCAAATCAACAAAGTGACAGGAACCTATACACTTTATCTTTTATTATTCAATATAGTGATTGAAGTCTCATCTAGAGCAATAAGACAAGAGGAGATAAAAAGGACATAACTGAAAAAAGCAAGCCAAAGAAACAATACTTTGATCATGATTCTATAGAGAAAAAATGATGAAACCACCACAAGCTCTTATTTCTGATCACAGCTTTAAAAAATGAAGACTGCTAAATTAACACTTGAAAAATCACTAAAGTCTCATACATCAAGACAAAATCCTGCTGAGATGGAAATTATTACATCTAAAGAATGACCTAGGAATAAACTTAACTAAGGAAATGAAAGTTTTTACTACGCTGTAGTAAAAATTGTAAAATTTTGTAGAATGGCTTGAAGAAGATACTAGAAGATGGAAAGTCTTTTCATCTTCAGAGATTGCAAAATTGAAATTTTTAAGTAAAGCAAAATAAAAATAGTATAGTCAATTTGAAATGGCTATACCATCAAAAGGAATGTACAGCACCTATGCAATATCCATCTGAATTTCACCCACATAACTCATTGAACTTGGTGAAGTCAAGATGGTGCTTACACAGAACCTTCACTCCTACATTCTAGCATCTTTGATAAAGGAAGTTACTCTATAAACTTCCAAAATAGAAACATAAACACCAAACCAGGCACAAATCCTTAAATCTACAACGGTGTCCTACCTGAAAGATATGCTAGTGCAATGGTGGTGCTAAACTTGTAGGAGTAGTCAGCCAATAACTGTTTTGACTTAATACCCACTCCACAAAATGCAATCCATACCTGACAAGAACCCTAGACTAGATATACCAGAGACCTAGAGTAAAACCAAAAGCTACTGGTCTTTACAAAAAGGTAGCAGTAAAATGATTCCTAATGCCATTGTACAATACTTATAGTTCCCTTGCTCAATCATCATCAGAAGAAACTTTTTCCTGAAGCAGATGGGAACAGAAGACACACAGCCACACATTATATGGAAGACCTTGAAACAGTCCTCAATAATTGAGATGTTTCCTACAATTCCCTTTCTTAGGGCTCAAAATCCTGCAGAAGGGGGATAGAAAGAGTGAAAGACCCAGAAGGTGTGGAAGAGACCAAGAACACAAGGCTTTCTATATAAGCATGATCAAAGCTCTTATGAGCTCACAGACTGAACCAGCCTGCACAGGGCCTACGTGGGCCTACACCAGATCCTTTGTGTATATATTAGGACTACTAGTTTAACAATTTTATGGGAGACCAGAGCATGTGAACAAGTGGTTCTTTGTTTCTTGTGGCTTGTCTTGGGCTCTTTTCCTTCTCTTTGTTTGTTTTGTATAAATTTGATATATCAGTTTTTGGTTTATTTTAAGGTATTTTGTTTTATTAGAAAATATAATCTCAAAATATCAAAATGCTGAAGACAAAAAAGAAGAGAAAATAAAAAGAAAATACCAAATACTACTTACAAACACACATGTTTGTTTTTTATCTTATTTTTGTAAGTTAAAATTTTATCATAAAATAAAATATAAATCCATAAAAAGGAAATGACAACAATCTTGTAATTCACAGTAATGCAAGGAAAGGCATGAACTGTCAAAGCAATTCTAAGGAAAATCAATAATGCTGGGAATAACAACGTACTAAATTTCAAGTTATACTACTGAGCCATGAGAAAAACATGATACATAAAAACAGGCATGTATATTAATTAAATTGAATAAAAAAAAGTCAGTTTTAAAAATTTGTGTCTAAAGTATGCAATCTGGAAAAGACACAAAAATATATGTCACAGAAAAAAAAACTATAAAAAACAAGAAGCCAACTTAAAAACATCTTCTTAGACCTAGAACACCATTTTCATTCCTACACTCTTAAAATATGACTGTGAAATTATAATTGTCTAATCTTCCACCACATCAGAGACCTGAGAAGGATAAATATATCCGAATATATAGGAGGTGTAGAGCCAGCAGCTTCCAAAACAAAGAAATGACAGACAACTGGCTGCCTGGACAGTCCCCAATTTCTCTCAATACATTAGAATAATTATGGCCTAATTATTCTTATTGTTTTGTATTGTATTTATTGTTATAAGAAAAAGCATTTTATTGGATTACAAGGGAGAAGTGCTGTGGGGAAAAATATATACCTTAAATTAAAAAAAAAAGGCAGATAGGAGGGTGAAGGGCAAGAGAAGCAAAACCCAGCAACTTCAAAAACTATTATTTCAAATCCTAAATTTCCTCATGTAGAAATAAAACAATATGGCTGGGGCAATGCCTCATTCAGTAAAATGATTGCAAGGAAAACAGAATAACCGAGTTCTGATCTCCAATACTCATGTAGTGTGGTAGTTGCAAGTATTCCCTTCTCTAATGCAAGCTCTTGGGAAGCAGACACAAGAGAACATTTGGAGATTGCTAGCCATCCAGTCAAGCAAAACCATTGAGCTACAGGTTCAGAAAGACTCTGTGACCCCCCAGAAGGAAGCTGACTTAACCATTTGTCTATTTTCTATTCATATTTTATAATGTTATTTTAGTCAGTATGTAGTAAATTTACATGTGAATGGGTATGATAAGATATATTGTTATATAAATACATTTTATATTGTTTATATTAGGGTAATTGCCATGTGTGTACCTTAAATATTTATTATTTATGATGAGAACATTAAAACCAAATTTTCTACTGTACTTAATACACAACTGATGATAGCTAATTCTAGTCATCCTATTATGACACACAACATCAGAACTGTATCCAATGTCTAACTGCAGCACTGTATCAATTTATTCCACTTTCCCTATGCGCTGTACTTACAAACTCCAGAAATCATCATTTTGCACATATCCTATAAGATGAAGTATTTTATATTCTACATACATGAGTAGCATTATATGATACCTTTTTATTTCACTAATCTTAATATTTTTTCACTAATTATACTGTCCTACACGACCACTAATATAGTTACCTCATACTTTCATGAACAAAGAATATTTCATAGTATATATATCCAATCATCATTATTTATTAGTTATAAACATAGGTTAATTCCCTACCTTAGGTATGATAAATACTATTGCAGTGAAGATAGGGTGCATATGTAGTTTTGGTGGTCTTTAACACATTCTCATGAATGTTATAATGTGCCAAAAATTTTGTCTCCAGCTCAGACCACTCTCTTTTGTTTTCATATGTACAAAATAAATATTGTTTAACATACATCTTATTGTTGAATTTTTTCTCATTATATTCTTCCTTTAACCTTTAAATAAATGGCTCTCTACCTACTCCAATATTTATGTAAGAGACTAAATAGAGGCCTTCTTCATATTATAAACTAGAATACTTTTCCAAAGGTGATCAGTTTCCTAAATTTCAAGTTATATGTGTGTGCATATATATATATAATAGCAATAATCTTACTAAGTTATGCAAACCACCAGCAGCTTTGTGCTCTTTTTAATAAAATAATTAATCCCATGTTTTTCATTTTTACCAGTGAAGATACAGGAGCCAGATACTGGACATGAAAACCTCCTAGCTCAGAGAGGCAAAGAAAGCACCAAGCTGTCTATGCAGGTCGTCTACACAGCAGATGTCCCAGAAGGAACAAACTTGCTAGCTCACCTAGATGACTTTCCTATTCAGCTAAAAACCATAGAGGAAAACTCGCAGAAGAATCCAGATGAAGAAACCTAGAAGGAAGAAAAATTCTGAAGGATAAGAAACCTTCCAACTCCTCCACTCTGGCTTAAAAAGTCTCCAACTCAATGTCCCTCTTATCTTTTCTTTTCTTTTTTATGTATTTTATCGGTATTTATTAGATTGTTATTCAAAACAGTAAAATAAAACTAAATAAACCAGGACCAATTAATTAATATTTAGTATATTCATATTATACAGCTGTTAAAAATTGCTTTGAAGGAGAATATCTATATCATAAGGATTCATTTTGAATGCCTGATAAAAGTATAAGCATCGTTTAAACATATCATTTTATTCCAATACTGATGACTGCCTATATCACATATATAATTCTATATATTTATATTGGAATATCTGTATGTTTACATGTGAAAACTACCTATACATGTAAATAATTGCATATATGATATGTATGAGTATATATACAGGTATATTATGCTAGTTTTCCCTATATATATTCAATCAACACGAATCAAATTTGCATGGGAAAAGAATTGCCTCTCTGATGAACAAATGTAAACTTTTCTTTCTTATTATTTCTTTCTTTTTCTCTTTTTTCTTTGTTTTTGAACATTTATTTATTTATTCAAATTACATCTCCATCACAGATCCTTCCCTCCGCCCCTCCCAGTCCCACCTTCTCACCCTCTTCCCTCTCTCTCTCCTCTCCACCTCCAGTGAGGGGGCCCTCCATATGAACCCCACTCCATTCATCAGTGACATGAGGGCTAAGAGCTTCCTCTTGCACTGGGGCCTGACATGGCAGCTCAGCTAGTGTAAGGTGTCCCACTCTCAGGCAACAGAGTCCTTGACAGAGACCAACCCCCACTTTACTTGCTAAGGGATCTGTATGAAGATCAAGTAGCCTATCACCTATTTAAGTATGGAGAGGTTATGGATAGTCTATGTATGCTTTTTTTTTTTCTTTTTTTGTTTAGTGTTTCAGTCTCTGTAAGCCGGTAGGGGCCTAGGTTGGTTGGTTCTATTGATCTTCATGTGCTGATCTTGTCCCTTCTAGGTCTCTCTATTCTTCTTCTTTCTCTTATACAGGACTCTGAGAGCTCCACTTAATGTTTGGCTGTGTGTCTCAGAATCTATTTTGATCTGCTTCTGGGTAGAGTTTATCGCAGAATAGTTATGGTAGGATCCAGTTCCTTTGGATTTTTGGGTAATGTCCTTCCTTTCTGTTTAATCCCTGTCAGCTGGTTTCTCATCTGTCTCTTGATATAGAGTTAACTGTATTTAATCCTGAATAGAGAAAAAAAAAGCTCTTGTATTAAAGGTGTGCTAGGGATGAGCCACAACATAACCACCTGTTTACAATGAACAGAAAATTCTTGGGTTGAGGGTGTGTGCTGGGGTAGAGCCACATCACAAGTACTTGTTTACTGCAAACAGAAAGCTCTGGGATTAAAGGCTGATCCATTCCACAATTAGAAATGGCTTCTTGTGGTTTATACTATTTGGGTTCACAATGTGATCAAATATTCTACAACAACTTTGCATATTCTAAAATCATCTGAACAGAAATATAGAGACATCCAGAAATGTCCATTAAGGAAAAGTAAAAGACAAGATCTCACCAAGCAGAAAATTTTTTGTGTCTACTGTGGTATATGCAAGATGAATTAAACACATTGACTTAGATTATGAGGTAAACCTACCAAATCTAGCCTCTACCCAGATCCGTAGCCAGAGGTATGGCTTCAATGATGATGGGAATCCTTTCTCCATGAGATTTTAAAATTGATTGATTCACTAGCTTAATACTATACTTCAACAGGGTATTATATCTCTGCCACATATTTTATACCAAAGCAACTAATTTCCCCCATACTAAACTTTGTAATAGTGTGTTTATTTTTATTAAAATATATGTTACCTCTATCACAATGTAACCTTTAAGAAAAATCAAAGGTTTTTATTTGCATAAGGTTCTTAATAAATGTTATAGTATGATAGAAAATACAGGCCAATTATTAATTGACAAGATATAAGGAAATTGTAAAGTAAGTTGGATATAATAAATGTTTTAATCTATGTATATTTTCACTAGAAAAAATCTAAGTGAAAACTTTGTATCTATGATTTACAGAAATTTCCCTATGTTTCAAAATTCCTGGGGGTACAATGCCAATTTTTTATTTGATTCTTACAGTTAGATATGGTTTTATAAATTTTGAAGGAAAGAAAAATGATATTTAGAGAGATCTGAAATGATTAAGTGACTCATATAAATCTGTCGAGCTTACAAATTCTGGAACTGTATTTAAAAATGGTTTCAGTCACCCAAACTCTTTTCCTTTCCAGTAAAATTCTAAATTTTTCTTGGGTAATCATTTATTTCATCTCAGTGTTACAGTGGTGGGAACTGATTTTTCAAAGACATAAAGAAGCTATTCAATCATAAAAGGTATGTATGCCTTCATGTGTTGGTTAGTCTTCGTCAGTGTATCACAAGCTAGAATCCTGTGAAAAGTGAAAACCTAAACTGAGACAATATCTCCATTAGATTCACTGTAGAAAAGCCTATTGGGCATTGTCTTTATTGATGATGAATGTGGAAAACTCAGCCCACTGCGTGTGGTACCATCCCTGGAGGAGGAGTTGTGGTTTGTGTAAGAAATCAGTCTTAGAAAACCACAAGGAACATGATATGAGCAGCATTGCCCTATGGTCGCGGATTCAGTTCCTGCTTCAGGTTTCTGCCTTGTTTATGTTCCTATCCTGAATCCCCTTCACCATGGAGTAAAACTGAAATAAACATTTTCCCCCTCAAGGTGATTTTGGTCATGATTTTATTGTTGAAATATAAGTTACACAAAGATATTTTGTCTATCACATATAATCACCATAATGTTTTACTAATGAAAGAAAATTTCCAACCTTTGAACACTTTAAAGTTCAAGGGCTAAGGTGTCATTTTCTGTATATTAGCACATCTAATAGCTTAAATCATTAGCAGATATTAAATTTACTTAGTTTCAAGAAATTTTATTACTATGAATTTGACAACATCGTATGTGTAGATATTTATTAGTGGATAAGAACATCACTATAACAAGAGAGACAAAAATATGAAAGCATGACCAGATGTTTAGACACAATGTTATGTCAGAACACTGTCAAAAGAATTTGCGTAGTGAAAAATGTCTTGGGGAACTATGAGAGAAGCTCCTGGAAAAAAAGGCAAAAGACCTTTTACCTCAGGTGCATTTTGTTGCCTGGATTGTTCTTGAACATGACTTTGTTCATGAAACATTTACATGTAGTTTATAAGATTTGTTTATTTTTCTGGGATGTCAGAACTTAGCTATAGGACCCAATCTGGTCAGTTACCCTGAACGTGGATACGGCCTCTGCCTTGCTATCATACTTTCCCAGGTATTATATATAGTATGTGCCAGGTAATTGTGTTTATTTTGGTCTGTCCTGAGCAGGTTCTGAGCAAGAGTTGCTCTTAATGTTCAGTATGCGCTTACTGACATTTATTTACATGTTTTCCTGATCAAGTTTTTCAGGAGTCAAACAACCTTTCTTGGATCATTGATTTCTTTATTATATTCATGCACCATCAGTCGGTAGTTTTCCTTGTAGAGCAAAAGTTGACACATATGAACACAACAGCCAACTTTGTTTAGTTTTTCTCCACACTTAATTTCTGGGATTTGTTATGCAAGTTACATTTTTTGGCCTTTGTACTTTTTTATACTTTGTAAAATATGGATAATAATACTTACAAACATTGCTTGTCTTCCTGCTGTAAGAAATACCTGATAGGAGCTACTTAAAGTCAGGGTTAATTTAGTTCATGGTTTCTATCATAATGAAGAAGGCTCAGTGGAAGGAGATTGAGGCAACTATTCATGTGATGGCCCTATTCAGAAAGCAAAGAGGTATGAATGCCTGTACTAATATTATTTTCTTCTTTTTGTTCAGCCCAGGGCTCCTAACAGAAAGAGTTATAGCATCCACACCTACCTCGATTAATCTAATCTCTAATCACCTAGGATCCAAATCTCTGGTATGCCTGAGAATTATAATTCTAGATGCTGTAAGCTGTCACTATTTATTTCATTGATATTATGTTTGAAAAATGAAAAAGTTATTCATAGACATTAAATATCTTCCTATCAAAATTCAGCTTGAACCAATGACCTGATAACTTATCCACACAGTACTAATGATTTCATGCTATGGATTTGAAAGATAGCATTACATCTTATAGATGTAGAAAATAATTCATTTATAACATGCATAGAAAAATATGTCGGTGTTGAATGGGAATAGTTGCCATGAATAAAATATTACAAAATGTTAAGATTCAAAGTGTATCATGGTTAAAGACCCCAATTATCTTCAGATTTACTCAAATTTGTATAGACAAGCTGTCAAAAACCAAGGCATTTAAACATCTTCAGGAACTCATTCTTTAGAACTAAATTTTCACTTTAATATTATTTTTAAATGTTTAGATGCATTGATTTCTCTGCCACTATGACAAAATACCTAATAAAGTTACTTAGAAATGACTTATTTGTCCTGCAGTTTTAGGGGGGTTTGGCCTGGTCACTTAGCACTGTAGGGAAAACATTGTCAATCAAACTACTCATATCATGGCAACCTGGAACCACAGGTGGAGGAGAACAAACTATCTTTCAAATCCAAAATCACACATGCTCCACCTGGACTATAGCTCTCAAAGTAGCCGCTGCCTTCACTCTCTTTTAATAGTCATAGCTTTAAGAATTTGTTGCAGAAAGGACCAAAAGACCAATACCTGAGCTTTAAGGGAAAATTTCCAATTCAAATCACAACAGTAGAGGATACACGGAATCAATAACTTTAAAACTCAAACATATTAATTACTACTTGTCGAATGTCCCTTCTCTGTGGAAGGATACTGGCTACTGTGAAAGTCCACAAAACAACACAATTCCCTTAGTCAATCAATCTTTCTTTTTTTTTAATAATTTATTTTTTATTCCTTCAAGTTACATCTCAATCACAATCCTCTCCCTACTCCCCCCTCCAGTGACACCCTCCCACCCTCTTCCCCCTCAACCCCCCATACTCTACCCTTTATTTTTTAGTTTAAGGTATATCTTTTTCCCCCAACAGCTCCCCCTTTCAGTCCAACAAATGGTTCTTTCTCTTATAACAATAAATACAAAACAAAACAACAGAAATATAGGCCACAATTATGAGAGTTATATGGCTTAGCATACATTCCCAATGTCCAGTCCATATGTATTTGGCACCTGACTTTAACATTCTACTATCTAACCATCTACATGAGTTTAAAGTTCTGTATCTAACTCAGCTTTCATACTAACTTTCATCACAATTTTAAAAACATATTCTTAGATCCAGAACTCTGAATTTACATATATAGTTAAAAGACAAAAGCAGAAGAAATATATTTCGATGAGTCAGAAGGAACAGAAAGAATAACCATGTGTTGCGGTGGCTGATATGCTCTAAACAATATTTAATAATAGTCAGACTAAGAAACATCATTCATTTACCTCTTGGCAAGAGCTGAAATTGTGAACTACATTGTTGTCCTCCTCAAGTGTGGCTCTGAATGTTTGGTACCAGAATAGAAAACAGGTGGAAATAGTTTGGGTGTGAGGTAGTACAGACTCCGCAGTTAACCACTCATGGAAATAGACACCTGCCTTGATTACTGCTGATACCGATACTGTTACTGACTGTTGTGGTGCTAGTATTGTTATTATTTTGAAAATGTTGGCATTCATCACCTTTAAATGAATTTTGGTCAATATAAGTCAGAGGTCTATGAAATTTTTAGAATATTTTAGTAATACAAAATGATATATTGGTTTTAACTCTTTTACTTTTAAAAATTTTAGTTTTGTCATAATCCTCATAGTTCACTTCATATTAAAGTACATAAGTAATGTGAAAAGTGTGTAAAATAGCATTCAAATTAAATAATAAAAGACAATATTATGGTCACCATATATAGTTTTCTCTGAATTGTATTAAAAAAAGAGAATGTTTTCTGTTTGTCTTTTGCATTGTTCCATAAATTAAACAACTCATGTGTTTTGTGTTTATGTTAAACTGTAAAATTGTGCAGAAATAACAAATATTTTGTCCTTGTGTGAAAAAAGCTTTTCTGCCAATCTCTTTTATCCTAGATCCCTGGGAAAAATGTCCAAGGCTGTGTTCACAACATGTAAACTACAAACTCAATTTATTTAAAGGAGAGTTTAATCATATATATATGTGTGTGTGTGTGTGTGTGTGTGTGTGTGTGTGTGTGTGTGTGCCAAAGTGTGGATACAGGATCTTGCACATACTAGGCAAGAACTCAACCTCTTCCCCATATATATTCCTAGCATAGATGTTTATTTTGAATATATAGTTATTTAATTCCATCCTAAAATTTTTCTTGAAGCAGATTTTTGTCAATATAGTAGTTGCCACTTATTAGTGGGGTATATTTTCCAAAACTTCAAGTAGATTCTCAAATCTGGAGAGTATGAAACCTACATAAACAGATTTCTATATATATATATATTACATATATATATATGTAACACAGTTTAATGCTTGTACAAATGATAATAAATGGAACATTTAGAATACATTGTAATTAAGGTAGTTTTTTCCTTGTCTCCTGTTCTCCTTTTCTTCCTCCCACCTTATTTTCTAATTAAAACATAGCGGTATTTTTGGACCACAATTAGCTATAGCTAACATAAAATCCTGCAAAGCAAAACTGTGTATTTCTGGACTACTGTAACCAAAATGGATGAAATAAAATTTGGTTTAGAAAACTTTTGCTGCAACAAAAATGGGTGTCAAGAGTTTAATGTGTGCAGTACATTCATCCATTTCACAAAATGAAGGTACCAAATAAAGTCTTAAAAAATATGCATTTTTAGCCAGCTTCATTAGCTAAATCAAAGGTCCTGCATTGTATCATTTCAGTGTATCTGAAAACCTGTAACAAGCTTAAATAAAGATAAAGTTTATAACAACCCAAAAGTTTCACCAACATGACTGTCTAAACATGAACTACACAATAGACATGTCAAATTAGAGGAGAAAAGGCCCCAAGGTCTCAACTCTACACAAAGAGCTGCAGGAATTTTTGGAAAGACTCCTAGAAATGGGGAATATATACCCTTAACCAGCTATATTTGTAAATAGGCAAGACCTTAAGGGTTGGGACTGGGATATCAACCCAGCCACAAAACCTTTAGCCTACAACTTTTTCTGCCTGCAAGATGTGTTGGGTATTGGTGGCACAGAGCTTGTGGAATTGTCCAACCAATGGTCTAACTTGAAGCCCATTCCTAAGGATAGAGTGTATGACTGACGCTGCCTAGATGGATGGCCAGGAACCTGAGGCCTGATATCCCAGAGACTTAGGATAGAACCAAACATGACTGATTTTAAAAAAGCCAAATGAAATGATTCCTAATGTTATACTCATACACAAATCATGCCTAACCCAATCATCATGAGAGAAGTGCTATCCAGCAACTGACAGAAACAGATACAGATACCCACAGCCAAATATAAGGTGTAGCTAGGGACATTCTGCAGAAGATGGGAAGGAAGGATAGTGGGAGCCTGAGGAGTAAAGGACCTCACAAGAATACAGCCCACAGAACCAACTCAGCAGGGCTCATAGGGATTCACAGAGACTGAAGTGATAATCACTGATCCTGCATGGGTCTGCACATACTCTACATATATGTTATGGTTGTTAGCTTGGTGTTTTAGGAAATTAAACAGTGTGAGTCAGAGGTGTCTCTGACTCTAACCTGCTCTTGAGATATTTTATGTCATACTGGGTTACCTCATCCAGCCTTGCTTTATGGGTATGTGTCCAGTCTTACTGTAATTTGTTAGGCCATGTTCAGTTGATATCCCTTTGATGCCTGCTCTTTTCTGAAGGGAAACAGAGGCAAAGTGGATCTGTGGGGAAAGGGTGAAGGGGACTATATAGACTATAGGGAGGGGAAACTGTGGTTGGGATAGAATATATGAAAAAGAAAAAACAAACAAGTAAATAAATCTGGAAGGGAAAAGAACTATAGGAAACTGAGGAAAGCTGAGATCTGGAAGGGTGGACCTCCCCAAGAAGAAGCACATCAACTGCCACATAGTCAATTCTGAAAATATAGATGAAAGTAATATTAGATGTACTTGACATATTATATTTAGGAATATAAATATACAAATCAGACACATATAGCTTTATATACCTATGCCTATAAATCATATACACATATATAAACATATACTTATACACAAACATATACACATATACTCATGCAATAACAATTAGTGAAAAAAGAGGTTGCAAATGTATTATTTATTCATTAATTCATTCATTTTACATCCCAATCATAGCCCTCCCCATCCCCTCCACTGGGTCTCACCCTCCTGCCCCCTTACCCATTATTCCCTCCACTTCTCAAGAAATGGGAGCCTCCTCCTTCCTCCCCTTAGCATCCTACCCTAGCATATTAGGTCACATTAGGTATGAGCACTTCTTCTTCCATTGAAGCCAGGCACCACACTCCTGTCGAAGGGAAAGTGATCAAAAAACAAGAATTATAGTTCTTGCCAGAATCCAGCTCCTGCTCCACTTGCTAGGGGCTCAGAAAATGCCAACCTGCCAATCAGGTACTTATGTGTAGGGGGGCTTAGGTACAGTTCATGCATTTTGATTGGTGATTCAGTTGCTGTGAGCCCCATGGAACTAGGTTATTTGTCTCTGTTGGTCTTCTTGAGGAATTCTTATCTCCTCCAGGTCTTTCCATCTTTCTCCCTATTCTTCCATAAGATACCCCGTGTTCTACCTAATGTTTGACAGTGAATATCAACTTCTTTTTGGGTCTTCTGTTGCATGGAGATTCTCAGAGGACAGTTATGCTATGCCCCTTTCTGTAATCATACCAGAGTATCATAAATAGTGATAGAAGTTGACTCGCTCCCTGAGGTAGGTCTAACGTTGGACTTGTCATTGGTTGGACATTCCCTTAATGTCTGCTATATTTTTATCCCTGTACATCTTGTGTGCAATTTAAATTTTGGTTTGGAGGTTTTGAGGGTGGGTTGATGATCCTCTCCCTCCTAGAAGTCCTACCTATCTAGTAGGAGGCCTCTTTAGTCTCCATATTAACCACAGCTAGCAATCTCAGCTAGAGTCTTCCTCATCTTCTACCAGGCTCCTATCTTGCCGCTGGTGTCCAGCTTGTCTCAGAGATGCCTGTCCTTGGTTCCCCATCTTTCACCCAGCCCACTCATCTCCTGCCCCTACTTTCCCCACAATTGATCCCCCTACTCCTTTCTTTTCTCTTTCCCTCTTTTCATATAAGGAGAGTTGGGAGGGTTACAAGGGAGTGGTTAGAGTGAAGAAAGGGAAGAGAGAATGCTGTACTTATATTGTATGGATATTATAAACTCAAAATAAAAATAATTTAAAATAAATATTTTTTCAAAGTTAAAAGCTGAATAATTTTGAGATATTATTAATAAAAAACCAATATCTCTATAGGAGAGAGTGTGGTGCTTCTTTTAGTGACATGCATTCATCTCTAGGAAGATTTAGCTAAATTTATAAAAGAAGGAAATCAAAAAATCAAATTATATTGTACATATTAGGAAAATAACTTAAAAATTTTTCTTTCTTCCCTTTCATGTGTCAGTGAATAGCTCATTTTTTTTTCATTTTGGTTTGATAACATTTGGGACAAGGCAAAAGAAAATATGAAGTGTTCATGAGAAGTGTAAAGAGGTCATAAAATTAAACCATAAAATATTTAAAGATTTTTTCTTTAAGTCCCAGTCACATAGTTCAAGAATGACATACTTAATCTTAAAGAAAGCAATATTTATTTTAAGGAAATTTCATGTGTCCACCAATGAGTTCTACTTTTTTTTTTTGACTTTCTATTTCTTCAGCTGTTCTCTTTCAGCACAGAGGAATGAAAATAGATTTATTTAGACATTATTATTCCAAAATGAGAAAAGGATTCCCCTTTACAGATATGAACATAGAACACCCAATAATTTATATGATTAGTGATTTTCTGTATCTTTAATCTATAAACTATAAATATATAATAAAAGTATCTAATATATAGACATATATATTATGTATCATTTTTGTAAACTTTTGGTCAGCCATGTCTTCTTTCTGTTGCTAGATTCACATTTTTTGATGCAAAGCTTACTATCATGATCCTCTTTTTGCTAAGCTTGGTATATAAGTTCCTTTTAATACTATCAAGACCTCAAGTATTACCCTGCTTTCTCTGCTTTGTTTTCTATATCTATTACTTGACTCTGAGAAAAGTCTAGTAACACTTGTTCCACACAAATGTAGTTGTCTCACTAGTTTCTTTTATAATTCCACTTTCTGCAAATAAATACCAAGTTTCAGTTAATATTCTTACACCTCTTCAGCTGAAATTCTGGAAATAATATCTGAGTTGAGTTACTTCTATCAAAGAAATATGGGAAGATGGATTTTGTTTTTTTACACTTATTTTTTTCTGTAATGCATTCTATATCTGGACAAGGGATTCTGAGAAGTGTGAATGTGATGTAAATCATTTCCTAACTAATGAAATATGTGATTTCTTTCATGTACTTTACTGTCATATACTAAACACTTATCCAAACCTTATAATGAAAGTACATGAAGTGAATAGGTCAGGAAAAGATTGAACAATTCAGAGATTTCTAACAGAACTCAAAGAAAATTGATATTAGTATTAAAATCAATTATAGCTTTAATTTCACCCAAATGCAATTCAATTTATTGCAAGATGTCTAATAGAGATTCAGTTAAAAATATGGCAAGGGAACATTACACTGTGAGTTAGAATCTAGAAGTCTTTACCCTGTACAAATTCTGATTCTTCAAAAACAAGATGGAAAAAATTCAAACCTCATTCACATAGAAAGAAAATCAATACAGGTAATCCCCTATAAGATGCTTCAAGGTCTATTAATGTCTTTATGGTACAGCTAAAATTAATTTGACAGCTGTTTGCATAATTAAGGCATATATCTATAAACATATATATGTATGAACATGCATATTTCATGCAAATTCACAGATACAGAAAGATTTCATCAATCAAAACAGAAGTTGTTGCAACCTAACGTGTTGGTGGTGCATAGCTTAGATAAGTTCTATTTTAAGACAAAACTGCTCCATGATGGTATTTACTTCCAGGTGCAATAAAATCTATTTAAATTTGAACGCTAATTAAAGCAGTGAAATCTCATGACAAGAAGAAACCAAAGCAAGGCTTGACACAGACTGTCAAACATAGCAAGAATATCTCAGCTTTAAAAGAATCAGTCAGAGGAATAAGCTGCCATTATAGATAGTTCTATAAGTAAGCAACTTCATATTATGAAGCCAAGATATATTAAACCTGTATGACAATTTATTCCTATAAATTATCTACTTAAAATTTTGTCAATATAATGACTACTTCATAAAAGCTTGTATTTGTTTTAAGAACATTCCAGAACACATAATCATCTAAGAATCAATTTTATGTTTGACATTCTCACTCATGCTCATAATTGCAGTATGTAAGAAGTTGATGCAGGATATTGCTGTGAGTTCCAGATCATACTGGACTGTCTAGCGACTTATATGTTTCTCTGAGCTACACAGAATATATACATACACACACACATATATATATATTGCACATGAATACATATATATTTACATATAAGTATGTAAGTTACATTTATACACATATTTACAAATAAATATGTGTATAGATAAATATGTATATAAACATATGTGTAGATATATAAATAATATTATATGTATATAATATTATATATTGTATAACCTGTAACATATATTATGCAAATAAATAATACACATATATAATATTATTCCATATTTATATTGACATACAGGCAGCTACATGTGTTTATGTGGGGTGTATATTGTGCAGTAAGTCCTTTATTCTCATATATAATTAAGTTCATTCAAGAAACATTCAGTACTTCAATATGTATCATAATACTACTATTTGTCTTTACTTTGTTTTTTTTATACGTGTTATACATTTAATTATTAATTCAGTCTACATCTCAATCACAGCCTCCTCCCTTCACTGATCCCTGTCCTACCCTCCCCTCTCTATCCCCTTTCCCATGCTTCCTACTCCTCTGGTATGGGATGCCCCCACATATCAGCCTCCCTCAGTTCATCATTCACATGAGGGTTAAGAGCTTCCTCTTGCTCTGGGTCCTGATGTGGCAGCTCTACTTGGGTAAAATGTCCCATTAACAGTAACAAAGTCCATGTTCCTATTCCTTTGGGTCTGTTAGTTTTAGGATACTTATCCTGTAATATATGGCTAATATCCTGTTATAAGTGAATACATGCAATGTGTATCTTCCTGGGTCTGGGTTAGCTCACTCAGAATGAGCTTTTCTAGTTCCATCCATTTGGTAATGGCATGATTTCTTTTTTTTTTCTGATAGCTGAGTAGTATTCCATTGTGTAAATGTATCACAATTTTTTAGCCATTCTTTGGTTGAAAACATCTGGGTTGCTTCCGGTTTATAGCTATTATAAATAAAGTTACTATGAACATAGTTGAGGAGATGTCCTTGTGGTTTGGTGAGGAATCATTTAGGTATATACCCCAGAGTGGTATGGCTGCATCTTGAGGTAGAGCTATTCCAGATTTTCTAAGATATTGTCAGATTGATTTCCATAGTAGTTTTACACGTTTGCACTCCTACCAGCAATGGAGGAGTGTTCTCCTTTCTCCACAGCAATGGAGGAGTGTTCTCCTTTCTCCACAGCAATGGAGGAGTGTTCTCCTTTCTCCACAGCAATGGAGGAGGGTTCCCCTTTCTCCACAACCTCACCAGCATGTGCTGTCATTTGAGTTTTTGATCTTAGCCATTCTGCCAGGTGTGAGATGGAGACTCAGAGTCCTCTTGAGTTGCATTTCACTAATGACTAAGAATGTTGAGCATTTCTTCAAGGGTCTCTCAGCCATTAGAGATTTCTCTTTTGTAAATTTTTTGGTTTAGCGCTGCTCCCCATTTTTTATTGAATTATTTGGTTTCTTGGCGTTTAGTTTTTTTAGTTCTTTACAAATTTTAGTTACAAGCCATCTGTTAGATGTGAAGTTGGTAAAGTTCTTTTTCAATTCTGCAGTCTGCCCTTTTGTCCTCCTGACATTGTCCTTTGCCTTACTGAAGCTTTTCAGTTTCATAAGGTTCCATTTATTGATTGTTGGTCTTAGATTCTGAACTATTGCTGTTTTAGAACAAGAGGATTTTTTTTTGTACTAGATTATACATGCTAATTTATTTTATTGTACTTAATATGTCTACCTCGCTTCCACCCCTTGTTTTTCCCAATGCCCCAACACTAGGTGGGAGAGAAAGAAAGTTAAAAGGAGTAGGGACTTAGGTCTCTTTGAGCTACTTCCTCGTGACTAGACTCATAGGGTTCATTGGGGGAAATACCAGTCTCAGTGGTTCAGCAAACCAGCAAACCAGGAGACTGCAGCAGAAAGAACAAGCAGCTGTTTGGGGGAGCACCAGTAGTCATGAGAGCAGCAACCTTTTTGTTCTTTGTAGCCCTTTCTCCTACTTTTTTGTAGAGCCCTTTCTTCTTTCTAGATCCCCTTTTTCTCTTACTTCTTTGTAGTGTCTTTTCTTCTACTTCTTTGTAGAACCCCCTACCCCTTTCTTTTCTTTTTTTTTATAGTCCCCTTCTGTCCTATGTCTCTGTAGAGCCTCTTCTCTTCTTTGTAGCCCCCTCTCTTCTCAGGGCTCTTTTTATCCCTTTCTCATGTCCTCTGAGTTAAACTTGCTCAGCTAGCTAAGCCATGCCCCTGCTAGCTCATGAGACAATACTTTACACCTGTGTCTTAAGCAGCCTCACATCTTAGATTAAAGAAAAACATTCTCATAATGGTTTAATTTAATAAACTCATACCACACGTGAACATGTAGACATTTTGTTATATCTGTTTTTGTTGAAGTCCAGCTTTAATCCATGGTGATCTGATAAGGTACATGGTGTTATTTCAATTTTCTTGTGTTGGTTGAGGCTTGTTTTGTGACCAACTATATGGTCAATTTTGGAAAAGGTTCTGTGGGGTGCTGAGAAGAAGGTGTATCTTTTGTGTTTGGGTGAAACATTTTGTAGATATCTGTTAAGTCCATTCAGTTCATGACCTCAGTTAGTCTCATTATTTCTCTGTTTGGCTTCTCTCTCTATGACCTGTCCATTGGTGTGAGTAGGGTGTTGAAGTCTCCCATTATTAATGTGTGAGGATTTATGTTGTTTAAGCTTTAAAAGTGTTTCTTTGACAAATGTGGGTGTCATTTTATTTGGGCTTAGTGAGGTTCAGCTGCCTTTTCCTGGCCAGGAGCAGTGTGATCCAAGACAGCTTGCCTGGGCTGGTGGGGCTTCTAACAGTTTCCTTACAGCTGGAGCATCAGGACCTAGTTCATTGTCCTCCCAGGCTGCTCTCAGGAGGAGTCCCAGGTTCATGGTGTGCTTCTTGTTCAGAAGCACTGTGATCCAGTGTAGCCCACATCATTCCGGCAGCTTGCATTGATACAGAACTGTTTTACTGCTCCTGGGCTGGAGCTCTCAGTGCTGTAGACTGAGTTTCCTAGCTGAGGGGCCAAGCGGATGCAGGCAGGGAGTTCTGCTATGGATCCCAATACTGGACCACAGCATTTGGACTCAGAAGAGCTCAGCCCCTATCAGCTTGCACCCCCTACCACCATTCAGCCATATATGGCAATGTTGCAAATCCCAGGGAGAATCAGCCCTAGCCTACCATTTCTGTGGCTCTGCTGATCCTCTTTTGGGTATGAGTTGCCTGTGTGGAAGCTGAGGACTCAGGATATTGGGGAGATTCTCTGTTTGGTGGTTGAAACCACAAGCTGGGCTCCAGAGATCCTGGGTTCGATCAGATCCGCAGGTTCTTCCACTGTGGCAGGAAGTGCTCTTTCTCCCATTTGGCATCTCTGTTCTTCTGACTCTGTATGTGTATCCAGTACAGGTTTCTTTATAGTCCCAGGCCTTGCTGGGCTGCCCAGCTAGGCTTGTCTTTCTCAGACTGCTGCTCAGCAGGAGTATATCTCTGCAGTGGTCCAGTCGGGCCTCCTGACGATCAGTGTGTCCATGGAGACTGTCGCAAACTTCTTGTCTTCTCTTTTGTGGTTAATTAAAACCTTAGTACACAAAGCGGTGGTAATAACTATGAAACTTTGAATGCTACAGTTTTTTAAAACTGATTTTGAAGTTGCATGTTTGTTTGAATTCTATTGCTCATGCAGATGCACCTGTCTTCATTACAGTCATATGTAGACCAGACTGCACAATACTTAAAACTCTCAAAGACTCAGATTTTAGAAAGCATAGAAATATTTTTGAATATATAAATGATTCATTTGTGAGTGTATAAGCAAGTTCATGGAATTCATGATTTTTCTAAGAGCTATATTTAGTTGAGTATATTAGAATTTTAAATTGGTAAGCATTAAATGTTAAATCCTTGTGACTTGTGTATCATTAATTAGACAAATGGAGTTTAAAAACTGATAGTGTAGAGTCAGACTGAAAATGCACGCTATTCAGTGAAACAGTTGTGCAATTTCTGGAGTTGCAGTTTCTGATGTATGAAATCATTATGATCCTCATTATCTAGAAATTTCTTACTTTGAATAAAGCACAAAACTACATAGTAATGTTATACAGTACAGCACCACAGAGTGTTGGTTTCTCTTATCTTGCTGATTGAATAGTTAATTGTGAAAGTGTATGCCTTTGTTAATAAATCAGTTGCAACTATGTATATTTTATGTATAAAATGGTGAAAAAAATCACAAAATAACATCTACTTTCATAAAATGACAATAGAAAGTATTCTAATAGTGTTTTTAGAGATTTACTTATTTTCTATGGAAAGAAAGAAAAGTAGAACTGAAGAAAGAGAAAGACACATAGACAAAGAAATAAAGAGACAGAGAGAGACAGAAAGAGAGGTGTGGGGGAGAAATAGGAGGAAGGAGAAGAGAGAAAAACAAAAGAAGAGGAAGGAAAGCAGAAAGGAAAAGAAGGATAGGGAAGGAAAAAGGAAGAAGAGGGGAAAGGAGGGAATAGAGAGGAAGAGAGGGACAGGAAAGGAAGAGAAGTGAAAAATAAGGGAATGAAAAACCTCATAATTCTGTATGGTTTCTATGGCTTATTTGATTTCTTATTGAATATGATGAAAATTTTCTTTAATAGACCTAAATTTATCAATACCAAAATGATTAATATTTAGTATCATCTGAAAATTGCTTTCATAGGTAATATAGTGAAAAGAGAATATGTTTATTTGATGTTTAATTTAGCTCTTTATAATGCTAGGTATAGAATATTTTTTCTTCCTCCTAGTTGCAGCAAACTCTTTTAGCATGCCATCCTCTGATACTTAGGTTCTTATTTATCATGCATATATTTGCTTTTAAATACCTGTGACAGTTGTCAAGATCTTCTAATAAAATGCAAATTTGGTCTTTCCACATCTACATATAAGGTCTTCTACTGTAGTAAGCGTTGTAGTTGCCATTTTGCAGGACTCGGCCTTGATTATAGAGCACATACCTTCCTTTTACAATGTCATCTGCTGTTGCCACCCACTTAACACTTTAATTAACAAAGAAAAGATTTTAACATTTTTCTCTTGGACACATCACATTACTTGTTCCTTAGCTTATGTCCTGAGTTTTGCCCTGATGTCCTTCCTATGAAATACCTGATAAATTTTATCATGTCTACAAAATGAAGGATTCTGCTCCCAGCTGCATGAAGTTTTCCAAATCCGCGAATTTGATGTATGCCTCAAGACAAAAGAAATAGTTGGATATTTTAACTGTACAACTTCCTAGGAATAACAGTCAGTAATAAAGCTGCAAAATAGTTATGAAAATATGAGTGCCCGTGTGCAATTACAAATAAGCTAAGTACTAGTGTGCGAAATATATGGTTCCTTAAATAATTAAAGCATGCCAGTTGAATTAAATAATACACAATTGAATGCAATACAAAATTCAAATGATTAGTGCTCACAAGTAGATTGTCAATCTCAAATTCGACCAAGAAATCCCAAGTAAAGAAAAAGTCATTTTCACAAAGGAACTTTTCATGACAGAATGGCTAGAATATTCTGTCGATTAAACAACCAAACAAATGAACAAAACAAAACTAAAAAACAGAAATACCACTACTATGAGACCTTAAGGAGGCCTATTACATACATGAATTTTGTAAATTTAAGATCCTTTCCCTAGCTAATGTCTTACAATATATACACAGATCTTCATTCACAGATATTCACCAGGATTGTTTAAATAATAGTCTAAAACTGAAAACAATTTATATGTTCTGTCATGAGAAATATTTTCAAATGACATACCAATTAGGAAATACCAAAAAAAGTCATTTTCTGTTTTAAAAAGTTCACAACAAAAAAATCAATGAAGTTATCTTGATATTTTTATGTTAAGGCATATTTTCCACTTTGAAACATAAAATCGGCAGAATTTAATTGTTAGTTAAAATTGTCTGTTAGTGTCACCATTCATTAATTGAACTGCTAGCTAATTTCATAATCATTTGTTTCCTAATCTTCAAAATTGATATAGTAGCAACTGAGTAGATTGTAGAGATGGTATATATATATATATATATGTATATATATATATATATATATAGTGGGAAAGCTTAATTCTGAGGAAGGAAATAGAAACTAAAGGAATTCACCTGGAAGTTACTTCTATGTTTTGTCATATTAAAGTGTTAGATTTAAATGAACATATATGCATTATTTTATGCAAATATTCATGATATAAAAAGAAGATGGAATTGACTCTCTGATGGTAAGATGGAAAACAGTAAGTGACATAAGATAAGAAAGATAAATAACCTCAAGGTTATAGATGTGTGAAAATGTCATGATTAAACCTAATTTTGTGTGCTAAATAGAAAATCTTTAGTTATGTCCTTCAGACAAAATTTCAGGTTGCCCAGGCCAGGCTTTCATTTTTTTATATATATATGGTTAGGATAGATTTGAACTGCTGATTCTCCTGTTTATACCTTGAAAAATCCAGGACTGGGTGAATACTTTTCACAACCAGTCATAATTTTATAAATTATTACTAAAACCACAAATATAACAAAATAAAGTTCTTAAAATGTGCATCATGGACAAGACTTCCTTTCCAGCCTTCTTAAAATTAAGTGTAGCTTTATTCATAATAATATGAGAAGTCTAGACATATAATTATAGATGAATGGATGATGAAAAATTGGCACGTATGTACAATGGAACTTTATTCACTTATAAAGAAAAATGAAATTTTGAAGAATGGATTTAACTGGAAACACATATTACATTAATAATATATTAACTGAATAATTGATTAATCCCACTACTGAACAATTCTATAAAATAATAACTGAGATAACCTAGGCTAAGAAAGTTAATATCATGTGTTATCTCTAATATGCAGATATTCGTTTCTCATTTTCATGTATATGAAATACATTTATATGGGAGTGAATGTAGACATAGTCAAAAACCAAGATAGGTGTCTACGATAAAGGAAATGAGTCCTGAGGGTGCTGTAGAAGGTAATGAAGCATGTGATATAGCAAGGGAATGGAAAGAGAAATACTGGGTAAAGTAGGAAACAAGGAAAAAAGAAAAACAGGGAGATTGAGAGAAAATCAAGTAAGGAATCAACCAAAACTGTGGATGAAAATGGCAAAGGGAACTACTGAAATCTTAATTTAAGTTTAAATCCAGCACACATAATTAATATTTAAAGGACCACTCATTTGAAGAACATGTGGTGTGGTTTGGTCTATGTACCTTTGCAACAAAAAGAATATGAAAACTTTCCCTCTTACTCATAGTCTAGGAATGTTGTGGGTTTCAACCTAACTAAAGTGAAGCATGTGCTGACAGATGGAGCCTCAGGATAGAGTCCTATGTGCACTTGTGTTGAAAACATGTAGCCATACATCTTGATCACATTGCCAGTTTAAATTTGCTTGGTCAAGATACCTAAGCAAATAAAATAGGATTTTTTTCAAAGATACGTGAATTGATATATTTATGATATTTATGATATATTACAAAAGATAAACTATTTGTAGATAAGCGTAATGTGTTTTTATTCCCATACCCAAGCTCCCACAATAAAGACTCATGAGACATAAAATATATTTACAAATACTTATACTATACAGCTAGGTATGTTCCCTGACAAGTTAATAACTTAAAATAACCCATTTATCCTAGTCTAAGTTCTGCCATGTAACTGGTTACACATGCTTAGGCACTATTTGTCTATCTTCCTCACTTATCCCCTTGTGAGGAATCTCTTGTGTCTCACACCCTTGCAGAATCCTCTCTGCCTAATAAATTATCCCATCTCCTATTCTAACTTTTCCTATAGGTCATATGTCTTTTTTTTTATATATAAGTACTTTATTTTTTTTCAAGTTACATCTCAGTCACAAACCCTTCCCTATTCCCCCTTCCTGTCCCACCCTCCACCCTCTTCCCCCCCAACAGCTTCCCTTTTCAATCCAACAAATGGTTCTTTCTCTTATAACAGTAAATTCTATACAAAACAGCAGAATTAAATATGCCACATTTATGAGAGTTAAATGGCCCAGTATACCTTCCCAATGTCCAGTTCATACATATTTGGCCCCTGACTTTAACCTTCTACCTTCTAACCATCTCCATGAGTTTAAAGTTCTATAACTGACTTAGCTTTCATACTAACTTGCATCACTATTATAACCATCTTCTTAGATCTAGAACGCCCTCTTGATTCCTAAACAACTCAAAATTTAGCTATGAGACTCAAGCTGTCTATTCTTCAACCACCTCAGAGAGCTGAGAAGGATAAATATATCTGATTATATGGGAAGTGCAGGGCCTGAAGCTTCCAATACTAAGAAATGACAAACCAGTGACTACCAAAGGTCATATGTCTTTTATTGACATCCACACAATATACAAGATATTTCTTCCACAGATAAGTGATAAAGAAGAAAAACTATGTGGAAATGTTTAAAGTGTAATTATAATTATATATATATTCCATACATCATTTTAAAATTTCTTCATAAGAGGTGGTAAAACATTTAATGTTTTATTACCAAACGTTTTAATACCAAAACAACTACATGTCACATGTAGTTGACATGATATTTATATTTACTTCTTATTTTAAATATAAATATGTTTCCTAATATGACAAATTTTTTCAAGTTAGTCTAATAGCAATTCTTGACTGATCATGAAATTGCTGTATCAACTATCAAGAAATCAACCACAAGAGCTTGCAGCTACAGTTTTAATATATGTAGTAAAAGTTACATTTGCTGTGGTCTATGGAACTTTGTGCTTTTATATTGTATGTTTGTCATGTAGTGGAATAAATTCAACAATGAATATTTCTCTTTCCATGATCAGAAAATACCCACAATTGTAATGGCACCCTTAGCTAAAAATCACCACCTCTGCTTACAGCATGCAGTCCTGAAATTCCCAATTTTCATGACCTCTATTTTGCACCACAATATTAGTAGTTTGAAGTCTACCCTTTATTTTGGCCTCAAAAGAATCAGCTATTCAGCTGAGAATGACCTTATAAAAATCTTCCTCTAGTTAAAACATCATCAATTCAATGAAGTTTTCTAAATTCTCATGTCAACATTTCTGTAGAATTATGAATGCAAGATTTTACCTCTTGAGCTACTTGCTGTGTATTCTCTATAGTTTCATGCATTAATATAAGATCAGATAGTATAAAGTGAAATGCAATGGGACTTGATTAAAAATGCTTGATGTCCCCAGTTATAACATAGATATCATATGTGTGATCTAAATATCATCACCAAATCACTGGCATTATTTTGCCTCTATTGAGAAGACAAGAAATTATTTTAAATGTTTTTTTTAAAAATCTTGGAAATCTTGAAGCTCACTCGATTTCCAAGCTATTGTTCATGTCTAGTTTTTTAAAAATCCATATATATGAACTATATGGGATGAAAATAATTTAATAGTACATGTAATCATTATTAAGTAAATGAAAGAAGGGATATATTCAAAGGCTTTTTCTTACATATACCTTCTGCTGCTGCCTGAAGGTTTTGTTCAACTTCCATTCAATTTACTCTATGATAGCTGTGAAAATCTTATTGCTGCTGTAATAACTGCTAACTTGGAGAGGGATATTTGCTCCTAGAGAGTAATACAGTTTTGACTTCCAGGCAGTATGAAGGCAGAAAAAAGGAGTCTAGAAGTAACTTTGCTCTTTCTACGATCAGAAAAGACACATTTTCAGGCACCCAGGGAAGAATTAAAGTCAGTATAATATTTAACAGCCATGGGAGTACCTAATAATCCACTCTAACTGCCCTCATGAGAAATACAAATGTACCTTTATGTCTTTATTGTGCATCCTCCAATCTATCAAATGTCTGCATTTGGCAATTCCCATCACCTTGATTGCTCTAATCTATCAAATGATGGAACTGAGTGATTCTCATTTCCTCTAAAAGAGTGCTGTTTTTCTCTTGCTTTTCTGGTAGACTGATTTACAACCTTTTCTTCTATTGCTCCCTATGGTACTCTCTTTCCATATTTTTAGCAGCTTTTGTGTTAAACAGTTTAACTAAATTGCATGGAGGCTCACCTCTCATTAATGTTAATCCCTGCATTCCTACTTTTAAATTAACAGCGCCCAACTATCAAGAGGGTTTTATGACCATTAACTCATTTCTTTCTTTTCATGATGATATAAATACAGTTATTGTATTCCCAATGAGAGAACACCATTAGAACACAGTTTTTCTGAGATTAAAACAAAACCATTCTATGTAAATTTCTTTCATTATGCATATGTTTTACATTTTTTAAATTGATTTCTGCATTAGGGGATGGCTGAACAGATTGCACAACAATCGATGTGGAATTTTTACACTCTTTATATGTTTAACTTATATCAGTTATTCTTTATAAGTTCTTCTTTAGTTTGCTAAGTGCTTCATTTTGATTCTATCTTCATAATTACCTTCCCAACTTGAAAATAATATTTCTACTTAGATATTCATATATATATATATATATATATATATATGTTTGGTGTTTACATTTAAAAGAAATTAAATTTCCACAGTTATAATCATGTGGGGGTTGTTTTTCTTTTTATTTCATATATATACATATACACATGTATATACATATATACACATATACATATACACATCAATAGATATAGATATATCTTCCCTGTCTGCATATGTTTTTGTACTGTATCCATACCTGGTGCCTATAGAGCCAGAGAAAGAATTTGATAGACCAAAGAAGGTTATAAGCCACCATGAAGGTACTGGGAACCAGCACTGGGCTTTCTACAAGATCATTAAATGTTAAATACATGCTGAATACATATTCAGATAGTTCAGTGGTTTTTAATATTTCTCTTGGCTTTAATTAAATAACTGTCTCATCAAGTATTCTAACTTAATAAAAATAATCTGTATTTCATGTAATCAGTTTTCTGATGTGTAGTTATACTCATTCAATATTTGTTATTATTGGTGATTCAAAGGAATTTCAAAATGAGCGGTATGACTGGCCACAGGTGATGGCCAAAATCTCAATGGCCAAACAGTTGTTTGATAAACTCCAGGATTTGTAATGAGAAGGCTTTTCAGTCATCCGTTCTATTTATCAGTGTAAGCATTTTGTGAAGCACTAAAATGCCACATAAACCTGCACATAGAGATGATTAGAAGCTATGAATAAGGCAGAGCACTAACTCTAACTAAAACTCTTGTACTACACTGGTGATTTGAATGAGAATGGCTCTCATAGGCTCATGTATTTGAGTACTTGGTTCTCAGTTGGTGGAAATGTTTAGGAAGGATTAGGGGTTGTGGTCTTACAGGAGTTATGCCAATGGGAGTAAGTTGCCTTTGAAGTTTCAACAGTCCATGGCATTTCTCAGTTACTTCTGTCTGCTTTGTGCTTAAAGATCAGATGCAAAGGGGATCCAAGATGGCGGCGACTGTGCGGCCGTATTTTGATTTCGGGGTTAACAGTCACAGGGAGGTGAGTGTTGCAGGATGCTGTACAAATGGCCCTCCCCCCAGATCTCACCCAACTACCCAGGGACCACTGAAGGTCCCTGGGCAGGACGCTCCTTCCCACTCTCAGACACGCAAGGAAGCCACTGGACCCGGGAAATGGAATCCCCCATCCCCCACTAGGAGAGACGCCAGGTAAGGTCTAATCTAATACCCAGCAGGCAGATTCAGATCCCACCCAGAGATAATCCCCACCCTGCTGGGCACCCCCAGGTCTCACACAGATGATCCAGCTATCTGGCGAAAGGTTGCAACCTTTGGAAGTGAGTGCAGCTCTGCTGCAAAGTGCCTTCAGACTGCAGATTGCAACCCACTGCTGTGACTGATGTCACTGGGCAGTTTCCAGGCCACGGGAGCGGCAAGGCTATTGGGGATGAAGGGCAGATTTACCCAACACAGGAACCAACCCAGGGCAAAATGTGAGGTATTTGAAACTGTCGTATATTGGACTTTTGTACTAGTACTGGCCCTTCCGGTGGGGAACCAGAGCGAAATGTCCCCAACAAAAGGAAGCAATGATATTCCATCCAGCCCGAACCACTCACCACAGCTGAAACACATGAAAACGATGACAATTCTACATTATGGAAAGTAATAGAGTCCTTTCAAGAAGAACTTAAATCTATGAAGGAATTCAAAGAAGCCACAATTGCACATACGAAAGCGATGGAAAACACCATTAGAGAACTTCAGAACAAGGTGAGTCAACTTGAACAAGAAAAAGAGAGGGCAATGGAAGACTTCCAGGCAAAAACAAGCAAACTGGAGCAGGAAATGGACAAAACAAATAACATCACTCAAGAAATGAAAATGGAAATGGAAACAATAAAGAAAACACAGTCAGAGTTAAAAATGGAAATGGAGAATCAAGGGACGAGAACAGGAAATATGGACTGGAGTACCAAAAATAGGATTCAAAAGATGGAAGACAGGACTCCAGGTATGGAATATTCGATGGAAGAAATCAATACAACATCCAAAGAAAATGAGAAAGCTAAAAAAATCTCTCACCCACAATATCCAAGAAATCAAGGACTCAATGAAAGGAAGGAACCTAAGAATTACAGGCATAGAGGAAAGAGAAGACTCATGACTCCATGGTTCAGGAAATGTCTTCGACAAAATCATAGAAGAAAACTTCCCAAACCTAAAGAAAGAGATGCCAGTAAAAATCAAGAGGCTTACAGAACACCAAACAGATTAGATCAGAAAAGAAACTCCTCTTGCCACATAATAATAGAAACTCCAAATGTAGAGAACAAAGAAAGGATATTAAAAGCTGTAAGAGAAAAAGGCCAAGTCACATACAATGGCAGACCCAGCAGAATCACACCTGACTTCTCCTCAGAAACTTTAAAAGCTAGAAGTGCCTGGCCAGATGTGCTACAAGCCCTGAGAGAAAAATAGGTGCCCAGCCAGACTAATATACCCAGCAAAACTCTCTATCAACATACATGGAGAAAAGAATATATTCCATGACAAAATCAAATTCAAACAATGTCTCCCCACAAACCCAGCCCTACAGAAGATCCTAAAAGGAAAATTCCAACACAGAGAAAATAACTGCACCAACAAAAACAGAGGAAATAGAAACCTCCACGGCAACTAAAAAAAAAAAAAAAGAAACACAAGACGACCAGCTATACCAAAATAATGGGAAATAACAACCCCTGGTCACTAATATCCATCAACATCAATGGACTCAACACCCCACTCACAACAATCGACAGATCATCAAGACATAAGCCAAACAGAGAAATAATGAGTCTAACAAAAATCATGAACCAAATGGACCTAACAGATAGCTACAGAACGTTTCACCCAAACACAAAAGAATACACCTTTTTCTCAGCACCTCACAGAACCTTCTCCAAAATCGACCATATAGTTGGACAAAAAGATAGCCTCAAAATACACAAGAAAATAGAAATAACCCTTTGTATCTTACCAGACCACCATGGAATAAAGCTGGACTTCAATAGCAAAAGAATCAACAGAAAGTCTACACTCACATGGAAATTGAACAACTCTTTACTAGAGGACCACTGGTTCAGGGAAGAAATAAAGAAAGAAATCAAAGACTTCTTAAAATCCAACGAAAATGAAGACACAACATACTCAAACCAATGGGACACAATGAAAGCTGTGCTATGAAAAAAGTTCGTAGCACTAAGTGCCTTCAAAAAGTAAATTGTGACAGCTCATATTAGCAAATTAACAGCTAAACTGGGTGAATAAAAAAAAAAATAAGCAAACACTCCCAAGAGGAGCAGAAGGCAGGAGATCATCAAACTTAGGGCTGAAATCAACAACTTAGAAACAAAAAGAACTATACAAAGAATCAATGAAACCAAGAGTTGGTTCTTCGAGAAAATCAACAAAATAGACAGACACTTAGCCAAATTAACTAAAAGACAGAGGGAGAAAACACAAATAAACAAAATCAGAAATGAAAAGGGAGAAATAACAACAGACATTGAAGAAATCCAGAGAATATTTGGATCCTACTTTAAAAATCTATACTCCACCAAATTTGAAAACTTAAGTGAAATGGACAATTTTCTTGATAGATTCCAACCTAACCCTAAATCAAGATCAGATAAACAGATTAAACAGCCCTATAACCCATAAGAAAATAGAAAGAGTCATTAAAAATCTCCCAACCAAAAAAAGCCCAGGGCCAGATGGCTTTAGCACGGAATCTACCGGACCTTCAAAGAGGAGCTAACACTTTCACCAAATAGAATCTGAAAGTCTCCCTGATTCCTAAACCACACAAAGACCCATCAAAGAAAGAGAACTTCAGACCAATCTCCCTCATGAACATAGATGGATAAATACCTAATAAAATACTAGCAAACCGAATTCAAGAACACATCAAAAGTATCATACACCATGACCAAGTAGGCTCCATCCCAGGAATGCAGGGATGGTTCAACATACGAAAGTCTGTCAATGTCATTCACCATATAATCAAGATGAAAGTAAAAACCACATGATAATCTCGCTAGATGCAGAAAAAGCATTTGATTAAATACAACACCCCACTATGCTATAAGTTCAGGAGAGAACGGGCATACAAGGACCGTACCTAGAAATAATAAAGACAATATACAGCAGGCCAGTGGCCAACATCAAAATAAATGGAGAGAAACTTGAAGCATTTCCTCTAAACTCAGGGACAAGACAAGGATGTCCACTTTCACCATATCTCTTCAATATAGTACTTGAAGTTCTTGCTAGAGCAATAAGACAACTAAAGGACATTAAGGGGATAAACATCGGAAACTAAGAAGTCAAATTATCCCTATTTGCAGATGATATGATAATATACATAAGCAACCCCAAAAATTCCACCAGAGCACTTTTACAGCTGATAAACACCTTCAGCAAAGTGGCCGGATAAAAAATTAATTAAAAAAATCAGAAGCCCTTCTTTATACAACAAACAAATGGGCTGAGAGAGAAATAAGGGAAACAATCATTTCACAATAGCCACAAACAAAATGAAATACCAGGGGGTAACTCTAACCAAGCAAGTAAAGGACCTATATAACAAGAACTTCAAGCCCCTGAAGAAAGAAATTGAAGAGGCCTTTAGAAGATGGAAAGATCTCCCATGATCATGGATAGGTAGGATCAACATAATAAAAATGACCATCCTACCAAAAGCAATATATAGATTCAATGCAATTCCTATCAAAATACCAACACAAGTTTTTATAGACTTTGAAAGAGCTATTCTCGATTTCATATGGAACAACAAAAAGCCCAGAATATCTAAATCAATCCTGTACAATAAAAAACATCTGGAGGTATCACCATTCCAGATTTCAAGCTGTACTACAGAGAAATAGTTGTAAAAACAGCATGTTATTTTATAGAAACAGACCAGTAGATCAATGGAATCGAATTGAAGATCCAGAAATGGACCCACACACTTATGGCCACCTAATTTTTGACAAAGAAGCCAAAACGGCACAATGGAAGGATGTCATCTTCAACAAATGGTGCTGGTCCAACTGGATGTCCACTTGTAAAAGAATGAAATTAGACCCATAATTATCACCTTGTACAAAACTTAAGTCCAAGTGTATCAAAGACCTTAACATAAGGCCGGTCACACTAAATCTACTAGGAGAAAAAGTGGGAGAAACCCTTGAACTCATTGGCACAGACATCAACTTCCTGAACAGAACATCAACAGCTCAGGACCTGAGAACAACAATCAATAAATGGGACCTCATGAAACTGAAAAGCTTCTGTAAGGCAAAAGACAATGTCATTTGAACAAAACGGCAGCCTACAGAGTGGTAGAAAATTTTCACCAACCCCACATCTGACAGAGTGCTAATATCCAAAATCTATAAAGAACTCAAGAAATTAAACGCCAAGAAACCAAATAATCCAATCAAAAAAATGAGGGACGGAGCTAAATAGAGAATTCACAAAGAAGGAATTCCTAATGGCTGAGAGACACTTGAAGAAATGCTCAACATCCTTAATCATCAGAGAAATGCAACTCAAGATGACTCTGAGATTCCATCTCACACCTGTCAGAATGGCTAAGATCAAAAGCTCAAATGACAGCACATGCTGGAGAGGGTGTGGAGAAAGGGGTACCCTACTCCATTTCTGGTGGGAATGCAGGCTTGTGCAACCACTATGGAGGTCAATCTGGCGATATCTTAGAAAACTTGGAATAGCTCTGCCTCAGGACCCAGCCATACCACTTCTGGGTATACACCCAAAAGCCTCTTCACGGAATCATAAGGAAGTTTCCTCATCTATATTTATAGCAGCCTTATTTGTAATAGCAAGAAACTGGAAATAACCCAGATGTCCCTCAATTGAAGAATGGGCTAAAAATCTGTGGTACATCTACACATTGGAATATTATTCAGCATCAGGAACAATGAAATTATGCAATTTGCAGCCAAATGGATGGAACTAGAAAAGCTCATCCTGAGTGACCTAACCAAGACTCAGAAGGATGCATCTGGCATCTATTCACTTATAGTAGGATTTTAGCTATATAGTAGAAGGTATCATTACTACAACTACCACACCAAAGGGAACTTGGACATAGACTTTTTATTTTTTATTTATTTTTTATATATTTTTATATTTTTTTCTATTTTTTAGTCTTTTTTATCTATTTGTCTGCTTATTTGTTTGTTTGTTTGTTTGTTTAGTAGTTCTCTCTCCCGGGCAATGAGACACTTTTCACTGGTGGTACAGCCTCCTCGACTCCCAACGAATGAGGAGGCTCTTGGCCCTCATAGGACCTCTCAAATGAGATGAAGGACTGTTATATAAGGACAACCCACCCCAGAGAAATGGGATGGGTTAGGAGGTAAAGAAAACAAAAGAAATGTGGTGTTTCGGCCTTTTACTACTAATTGTCATAAACTGTTTAGGATAATAAAGAAAAGCAAACTAATAGTTATGCAAGCCGGTCATTTTGTTAGTTACTATCACAATCTATTATAGTTCTTTTCTAAGCTAATCAGAAATAAAGCTGCTAAGAGACAAGCAACATCTGCTTACCCTAATAGAAGAGATAGATAGGGCCTCTTCAAAACCTCAAGAGATCTGCAGAATATGGCATTCAAAGATGTTTTCGTAACTTTAGATTTTTTTATATTGAGACATATCAACTCCTGACAGAACCCCCTATTCTACCCCAAGTATAAGATGCACATCGAAGAATCTCCAGTGGGAGATGATTGAATTAGTCACAATCCTATCTCTTGGTAGGAAAAGCCCCTTGCTCCAACTGTAGACAGAATGCTGTCCAAAAAGGACAAAACCTGGAAGCAGGTAAGTCCACAGCCTAGCTGTGCCAAGACAGGGTAGGCAAGTCCTTCATAACCCCTGGTCTACAATCAATGTCTGTCAGAGAAATGGGGCCAAATGACTGAAGATCAATGCGGTAATGTATGGAGAGAAAATGGAAACTGTCCAGGCAGCCACTGGTATGTCATTTCTTAGTTTTGGAAGATGCAGGCCCTGTACTTCCTATAAAATCAGATATATTTATCCCTCTCAGGTCTCTGAGGTGGTTGAAGAACAGATAGCTAGAGTCTCATAATGAAATTTTGAGTTGTTTAGGAGTCAAGAGAGTGTTATAGATCTAAGAAGATACTTTTAAAATTGTGTTGCAAGTTAATATGAATGTTGAGTTAGATATAGAACTTTAAACTCATTGAGATGGTTAGATAGTAGAATGTTAAAGTCAGGTGCCAAATACATATGAACTGGACATTGAGAATGTACATCTACGCTAAACCATATAACCCTCATAACTGTGGCCTAATTACCTCTGTTGTTTTGTATTTTATTTATTATTATAGAAAAAGAGCCATTTGTTGGACTGAAAGGGGAAACTGTAGGGGGAAATAAGATATATCTTAAACTTAAAAAAAAAGGGAAGAGGATGGGGGTTTTGAGGGTGTGAATGTGGGACTGGACGGGGGAATAGGGAGGGGACTGCCATTGAGATGTAACTTGAAGAAATAAAAAATAAAGGAAAAATATTAAAAAAAAAATCAGATGCAAGCTCTCATCTACTATTCCAGCATGGTGTTTGACTTTTCCCATGCTCCACAGTATATCATAGACTCTAACTTTCTAGAACTATGAGCCTCTAAATTAAGTACTTCCTTTTATAAGTTATCTTGGTTGTGATATATGGTCACAACAATTGGAAAGTAACTAAGACAGAACTGGTACCAGGGCACGGAGTATTAGTCTGACAAAACAAACAATGTAGTTGTTTTTTCTGTTTGTTTGTTTTGTTTTGTTTTTGGAAAAATGTGGAAGACTTTAGGACTTTGTTATAGGAACAGAATTGAGGATTCTAAATAGAGGCTTAATGTTCATTCTAGTAGGATCATTGAAGAAAGTAATGCTGAGATTGATGTGGACTATGAGGCCCAATTAAAGTGGTTTTATACAGGAACAATATTAGAAGCTGTGATATAGTCCATTCCTGTGATATCTGTTAAAAAAAAAAAAAAAAAAAAAACAAAAAACAAATGGCTGTTTATTGCCATTGTTCTAAGAGTCTGACTGAGGCTAAGTTGAAGAGTTTTGGATTAATGTCTTTGGCAGAGGAGATTTACAAGAGATCCTACTAATGACTGTGTATGTGGTTGTGAGTGATCACTCTTACACAGATGTACAATGCAAAGAAAAAAAGCAACAAACAGAGCAAAGAAATACAAAAGGCACAGTTTGAAAAGAAAAAAAATACACCAAGAAATTCCATTTAGCAGTCTTGTTTGTGCTGAAAAAGATAATGAAAATAGAGTAAAGGGAGTGATGCCCTCAGGACTATCTCCTGATCAGCTGATCCTGCAGTTTATATAAACACCTTCAAAAATTGTCTGTTTGGGCATGTGGTTCAAGTTTTGAGTCATGAAAGATACAGAAATGAAAGGGCTGTGAACCTTCTCCCACAGTTAAGGGATCTCCTAGGCAAGACTGTTGGCAGAGGAGTCCCAACATGGAATCCCTGAGAGGCCACTGAGTAAAGCTGTATAAATGAAGACAGGATTGTATTAGAGACCCCAGATTGTTGAAGATGCCATGTCCATGGTATATCTCCCAAGGAAAATTTCATACAAGGAATGGATCCTGTCCAAGAAGGGAGTTGCAATCAGTAAAGTTGGATGGGTAGGGTCATTTAAGTCCTCTAACATTGGACATAGATCTAGTTATAGTACACCGTTAGGTTAGAACACCCAAAAATTTGCAATTTATGAAGAAAATAAATTCAACTCTCCAGTTTATGGGGGCTGAAAAGTCCAAGATCCATGTTCTAGCCTTCTTGAGCATGCCCATGGCTAATTGATATAAGAATAAGCCAAGCTAACTCAGATTGGAGTTGTCTTTTTATTAGGATTTAAATCACAGTTAGAAAACATAAGCCATCATGGCCCAGGTGTCTCATAGACAGTCCAATTCTTACTGGTTTCTCCTTAGCAATACCTATGTTATCCAGGGGACACACCCATGCCATAGAGAAACATTATATTCTTCTCCTGTAGGAGGATATGTTTCCAAATGCACTGTGGCTGCACTTTTAAAAGCAGTTGCTGGAAATCAAATAGATTGTGATAAGCAAGAATGTGATAACAATACTACAACCAATACACCAAAGGGAACAGGAAAATAGACTTTGTTCCCTGTCAGTGGGACACTTTTCCCTAGTGGTGCTGCCTTGTAGGCCCCCAGTGTATGAGGAGGTTCTTGGCCCTCATATGACTGCTGAACTGGGGTGGGGGACTGTTATTTAGGGACACTCCACTCCAGAGGAGAGGGATGGAAGGGATGGGGGTAGAGGGTGGGAGGGCGGGACTGGGAGGGGTGTAAAGAGGGCACTGTGATGGAGATGTAAATGAAGTAATAAATAAACATAAAAAATGTGCGTATACATTTGATACACTGAAATGAGCATGGGTAAGAAAAAAATCCTAGACTGATTAAGTAGCAGAAACTTGAAGATTATAATTATTAATCATACTAAGTAAATATGTATCCATAATTGACAAAGTAGCCTTACTTGTAGTTATACAATACTTTATGTTGAGGAAGGAAACCTCAATTCTGATGTCAAAGAATAGAAAATGAAAAAAAAAAAAAAAAACTTTGCCATGGTACTTATCGTAGTCTTTGTCACTTTAGTAGTAGAAATTCATCAATGATATTAGGAAAAAATTAGTTTTATATATTGACATATATGATAAAATTTCAATAGATACATTATAAGAATTGTGAAGTGTTTACCAAAATTGAACACTTGGTCTATCAACACTTTGTATATTTAAAATACTGTATAATATGTAATTAAAAGGGAGATAATATTAATTTAAACAAAATGGCATAAATTAAAACATCATGCCCTACTTGAACTTACTCAGCTGCCTCTGTGGAGCAGTAGATGAAACAGAAACATCATTGCTCATTTTATATTTCTGCCCAAGATCCATTTACTTTTTACTAATGAAGAAGTACATCCCATATCCTGCAACCTATAGGCTGTGTGCCAATTTCCTAAAATATTACCAGCTAGCTGCAGCCAGAACTGAGTTTTTAGTATACCATTTTACTATTCTCTTTGGCTAGTAACTTCCCTGTGATGGAGTTATAATAGGTAAATTTCATTAAATATAATGACACCAAATTCACTCCTCTTCTCTCAAATTGTTATTGGCTCATCTCCTTAGTAAAGGGTAATATTGTATAAAATGTTTAAATAAAGCTTCCTAGTTCCTTGTGAGGTGTTTTTGGCAGCTGGTCAGGACCAAATCCATACCTAGGATAAGCATCTATTTCACTGAAGACAAACGTTCCTTCTGTTGCTATGGCAGATCTAACACAACTGTGTCATTATCAGGTAGATGAGCAGTTTCATCTGCCCCTGGTATATGGGGCATTGTACACTGCCTACACACATTGCATACAGGGCAGGCCATGGTGAAGAAAGATACAAAGAGCTATGGGGAAGATGTCCTTTGACTTATTAATTTTCAATATCAGTGTAGGAAAAAAATGAAAAGGACACAATTAATGCAGTTTATTCCATGATCCTGTCTCCTTGTCCATGCCATGTTGAGTATTCATAGAAAAAACAAATAATTTTATACTTAATTTTTTCTTTATTCATGTGCGTGTGTGTGTGTGTGTGTGTGTGTGTGTGTGTGTGTGTGTGTATGATTTGTGGATTTGTGTGGGTAAACATGCTGCCACACACATGCAGAGTTCAAAAGAGAACTGTAAGAGTCTCATCATGTGGTTTCTGGATTAAAACTCAGGACATAGGGTGCCTTAAGCCACTGAGCCATCTCTCTAGTTTTCAGAAGACAATTGTTTCATCTGCATAATTGTGGAATTGGCAGACTAGATAACTGAGTTAATGAGATTACACCCTGTGAATTTGAGCATTCAGATTTAAGTCTGGGCTGGCATGTTTTTCTCTCCAACACTGACCCGCACTGCAGGTTCACCATCAATTCTTGCCATAATCTGCAGAGATCCTGCCAATATGAGTATAGGTGTGGGAACACTCTTTATCTCATGGCTAATAAGCCCCATGTCATTCTTGTGCTACAGCTGGGGCATTTTAGGATCCACATTGCTTTAAGTTCCATTTGTAACTCTCATTCTTATGTGTCACTGTGCAAACTACTTGCAGCACTGTTTCTAAGTGTGATTCAGTGTCTCAGGACATGTATGTGTGTTACATTTCATCTAAAAATTAGAACATCAGGAATTATTTCAGGTTAAGGAGTTGAAGATTCAATTTATCTCATTTCTGTAGTTGGAACTCCAACAGGCTCCTAATAGCTGCACATAGAGTTTTCATTTAAATGAAAAGAATTCCTACTGCAGGATATGGTCAGTTACCTAGTGTGCATGCATGTATATTCTACATATTGAATATATCTGATACCAATTCCTCAGTGTGTTCTGCAAACCTATACTATCAAGGTAATCGGCTGGGTTGATTTCTTATAAACACCACAATAATTACTGTCCTACTATCTTGTAGGAGATCAGAGGCTTATGTCTCCTGGTAAACAGGTCTGATACCCAGGGCAGCCCATGGGCCATAAAAATAAAGACAATAAGATCTTTTAATATTTCAACACTTAGGCCTTAGCTGGACAGACTCTGAACTAGCTCATCTAATTTAACGTGTCACCTAGACCCATCCAACCACATGGCTAGCTATCCCTTCACACCTGCAGTCATATCTCTCTCCAATCCTGACTCCCTGGAAGAAAGAGCTTCCTCCTTCTTCTTCCCATAGTTCCTTTCTCCTCTCCTAGGAAATCCCACCTTCCACTTCTCTTTCTTCCCAGCTACAGGCCATAGTTTTTTTTGTTTTTTGTTTTTGTTTTCGATTGACAGCTGCTACCTTCATATGATACACAAGATATTTATCTACACTACTGAGTTACATTCTGGAGCTGATGCTCTTGAAGAAATAACACAACTACTCTCCATACCTTGAAAGTATGTGACTTCTGATAATCTTCATTTACTGGTATAGGGAGTAAATAAATTGATGGCATCATTTACATACAAAAGAGCATAAAACCTCACTACTTTGTTCAGAAACTCACCCACAGATATTAAACTACAGAGGAAAGCAATGAAATGATAAATACAAAAATCACCATAGTAATTATGTTTTTGAAGTTAGAGAAGTAAATCTCAACTAATAAAGAAATACAAGAAGAAAGGGGAACATTCCTCCATTGCTGGTGCGAGTAAAAACTTGTATAACCACTATGGAAATCAGTCTGGCAATATCTTAGAAAACTTGGAATAGCTCTACCTCAAGACCTAGCCATACCATTTCTGGCTACACATCCAAATTATTCACCAAACCACAAGTATATATCCTCATCTATATTCATAGCAGCCTTATTTGTAATAGGTAGAACCTGGAAAAAATTCAGATGTCCCTCAACCAATGAATGAATAAAAAACTATGGTACATCTGCACAATGGAATACTACTCAGCTATCAGAAATAACGAAATCATGCAATTTGCAGCCAAATGGATGGAACTAGAGAAGCTAATCCTGAGTGAACTAACACAGACTCAGAAAGTTGCACATGGCATCTATTCACTTCTAGTCGGATTTTAGCTATACAGTACAGGATAACTATTATACAACCAACACACAAAAAGGAACAGGAATATAGACTTTGTTGATGAGAGACACTTTGCCCTTGTGGTGCTGCCATGTAGGCCCCCAGTGTATGAGGAGGCCCTTGGCCTTCATGTGACTGCTGAACTGGGGTGGGGACTGATGTGTGGGGATACCCCACTCTGGAGGAGTAGGATGGGAGGGTGGGAGGATGGGATTGGGAGGAGTGGAGGGGGGCACTGTGATGGAGTTGTGGCTTGAAGTAATGAATAAATATTAAAAAAAGAAACAATGCAGCTAAAAGAAAGAAAGAAATACAAGATACTGTAAAAGAAAATACCATTTTCTGAGACTAAGGAAAATGAAGAGTTTATCTATTAGTCTGTTTAAACATAATGTTTGTCAGAGGTACAGGGCCAAAATGCTGAAGATAGGTGCTCTAACATATTGAGATAAATTCAGGACTGTCCAAACAATTAGTTGTCTGCCATTTCTTAGTTTTGGAAGCTGCTGGCACAGCATCTCCTGTTTATTCAGATATATTTATCTTTCTCAGGTCTCTGATGTGGTTGAAGTCTGTATAGTTATAGTCTCACAGTTAAATTTTAAGTTGTTTATGAATTAAAAGGACATTGTAGGTCTAAGAAGATGTTTTAAATTTGGTAATGCAAGTTAGGATGGAAACTGAGTTAGGTATAGAACTTTAAACTCATTGAGATAGATAATAAAATATTAATATCAGTTGCCAAAAATTCTTATTGTTTTAAATTGTATTTATTGTTATAAAAAAGAGCCTTTTGGGGAGCTGTTGGCAGAAAAAGCCACAGCATAAACTTTAAAAAAAAGAAAAAGGAAGAGGATGGGGCATTAGGAGGGGGAAGAGGGTGAGAGGGTGGGACTTGAGTGGGGAATGAGGAGGGGATTGTGATTGAGATGCAACTTGAAGAAATAAAAAAAAAAGAAAAAGAGCCTTTTATTGGACTAAAAGGGGAAGCTGTTGAGGGGAAAGATCCTCCTTAAATTAAAAAAAAAAAGAAGCACATAGGAGGGTGAGAGGGAAGAGGGTAGGAGGGCAGGACCAGGAGAGGGAGGAGGGATGGGACTATGATTGAGATGTAACTCAATATATATATGTTGAATGGTTGTTCTTTCCTTAGTTCATTAAAGAACACTTTTTCCCCCTAGAATTTATTGTCAACTAGACAATGTCTGTGATTCTAAACCAAAACTGGAGGGAAAGAAAAACAGTGAGAAGGACCTTGTTTTTATAGAGTTTGATCTTAATGTAGGATAGACATAAGGAATAAATGCCACAGCTTATTTTGTGTTGTAACTAGTGAAGTTGTTATTCTATAGATAATTAAACCTGTAATCCCTCCATGAGTTATGAACTGAGGTACTAAGGGATCCTGGTCTCTTTCCTGAACAAGGAAAATGTTTAGGAAAATTACTAGAGCCAGGTGAATATGCAGGTGTGTATTTACTGAGTTTGGAGCAGTTGGAGAACTGAGAACTATAATGTACACTCAAGACACAGCTGTAGAATATAAGGGCATTTTTGTATTAGGCTACACTATGATGTCAGAAGTCAGCTCCAACAGGACAGGTAAACTGAGTCTCTTAGACTTTTCTCTGAGAAGACAAAACTTGATTCTCTAGGTCCAGTGGCAGACTTCCTGAGACTAGCAAAAAACTCTCTGGGACCAGCAAAAAAGGGGAAAAAATCACACACCCTCCCACCCCACCCCCCCCACACACACAAACACACGGTGGATAAAACAAGCTCCAACAAGGTCTAACAACTATGCATACATACATAGAAACATATATACATACACAGACAGACATATTTGGTGGATGAAGCAGGGCTCCAACAATTTTTTTTCTTCCATAACTTATATATACCTGCAAAATATTTCAAGCACTACAAAAATTGCAGTATGGTTTCATTCTATTTTCTTTTAAGTGAACAGTTACAATGAGTATATATTAAAAAAATGTTCCCCAATGAAAAACAGATGCTGCCCAATATCATCCTATGATCAAATGTTTTATGTATTACGAATGAAAAACAAATTATTCCTAAGAACCCACATATATTTGTATCTAAACAGCTTGTTATACATTAATAAAATCTAAGCAAGAAGGGTAATTTTCTTAACCAGTTTCTCTTACTGTCAGGCTACAATTTATGATAACAAAGAAAGGATTAATGATTTTATTGTTTATCTTGAAAAGTAATCTTATAGAAATCACAAAACTAAATTTTTATATATAAAAATATTCAGTCATTTTCGTTTTAAATCTTCATAGTGAACCTCTGCTCATTAATAATTTTTTATTAAATCATATCAGGAATCCCAGGGCAAAAATAGGTATAAGAAATTAATCATCAGTGGATCCAAGATGGTGCCTACCATACAGCAGTGGATCAGAGTAGTAGGTGAATAACATTAGTCACTGTGAAGTGAATGTGAGGTCCCCTTGCTGACTGTGAAACACAGATGGTGTCTGAATTCCCTTGGCGAACATTGAGACTGGTCACCAGGTAAAACAGACCACGCAGTTCCTGGGAACACCACCCTAGGATCAGCCAGCTCTTTTACTGGTCTGGAGAGGAGCTCTGGCTAGAGCAGATCTAGCCCAGGAGTGGATCCAACCCACAGTTCCAGCCACAGATCAGCAGCCCCACCTGTCTGCCTGATATCCAGCCTGCGCCTGGACCTGTATACCCAAGAGGGAAAAACAGCCACACCACAAGAGCAAAAGTAAGTGAGATTTTTTTTTCCCACAGTTTCCAACATGGCCGCAGAGTGTGCACTGTATCAGAGAGGCAGAGACCTAACCCCCAAGTCACAGCAAAGCAATTAGGAACTAAGACTGACTGCAAACAGAACCTGTGACTGAGTGTTCTCCACAAATACTGGCGTGGGTGGGTCACTCACCCTAGCACCCAAGCATCTTAGACAGTCAGCAGCAGTCACACTGAGTCCAGCACCCTTTGTGGGTGGAGCTCCCTGCCTGCACAGTCAGCCTAGCTGCTGCAGAGTCAGAACTACTGGGTCAGTGAGAGGATAACACAGGCCCAACCACAGCTCTACCTGCCTTTCTGAGGAGACCTGCCAGTTCCCAGGTCCTCAAAAATAGCACTTTCCCCACTCCAATCCCCTCTATATTGGTCCAATTGGGTCACAAGCAGTTGAGGAGAGTGGCAGCCACTCTGCTCTCCAAGAACCAGTCTATTATAGGAACCTGCCCGCCACCTGGAGATAAACACCAGGATCTCAGGATCAGCCAACCCCCAGGGCAGGGAATTTTCCTGAACACCAAGGTCAGCTGGCAAAAGAAACAAAAAGAGAACACTAGGGTCAATCAGATGACAAAAGGTCAGTGCAAGAACATGGTTAAAAAAAAACAAAACAAAACAATAGGATGTCTCCAGATCCTAGCAATAATGCTACAGCAACTCTGGACAGCCGAAAACGATTGAAACAAAGGAAAATGACCTTAATCCTACGCTTATATTAATAATAGAAGGCCTAAGGGAGGAAATCAAATACTTCAGAGAGCAACAACAAAGTACTGCAAAGGAGGTGATGGAAATGAAAAAAGCCCTTAAAGGAATGGAAGACCTGAAAAGAGAAGTTGAAGCAATGACGAAAATCCAATCTGAGACATCCATAGCACTGGAAAACCTTAAGAAAAGAATCAGAACTACAGACACTAGCATCACCAACAGAATACAAGAGATGGAAGAAAGAATTTCAGGCTCAGAGGATAAAATTGAAGAAATTGATACATTTATCAAAGAAAATGTCAAATCTAAAAAAGTCCTGACACAAAACCTCAGGAAATCAAGGACACAATGACAAGATGAAATCTCAGAATAATAGGAATAGAAGAAAGAGAAGAGTCCCACCTCCATGGACGAGAAAATATCTTCAACAAAATCATTGAAGAGAATTTCCCAAATCTAAAAAAACAGATGCCTATAACTGTACAAGAAGCTTACAGAACCCCAAATAGATTAGACCAGAAAAGAAAATCTTCCCGCCACATAATAATCAAAACACTAAATGTACAGAACAAAGAAAGAATATTAAAAGCTGCTAGGGAAAAGGGTCAAGTAACATAAAATGGCAAATCTATCAGAATCACACCTGATTTTTCTTCAGAGACTCTAAAAGCCAGAAGGGCCTGGACAGACATCTTGCAGATCCTAAAAAACCACAAATGCCAGGCCAGACTACTATTCCCTACAAAGCTGTCAATCAACATAGATGGAGAAAATAAGATATTCCATGACAAAGCTAAATTCTACAATATCTATACACAAATCCAGCTCTACAAAAGATGTTGGAAGGAAAACTACAACCCAAAGAGGTTAACTACACACAAGAAAGCACAGGAAGCAAATAGCATGCCTGCAGCAAAACCAAAAGAAAAGAAGCCCACTCACACACTATTTCCACCAACATCAAGATGACAGGAAGTAAAAATCATTGGTCATTAATATCTCTCAACATCAATGGAATCAATTCCCAAATAAAAAGGCACAGGCTAGCAGAATAGATGCGAAAACAGAATCCCACATTCTGTTGCTTACAAGAAACACACTTCAGCAAAAAAGATAGACATTATCTCCAAGTAAAGGGCTGGAAAAAGATATACTAAGCAAATGGACCCAAGAAAAAAGCTGGAGTAGCAATTCTAGTATGCAACAAATTGGAATTTCAACCAACATTAATCAAAAGAGATGGGGAAGGACACTACATACTCATCAAAGGAAAAATCCACCAAGATGAAATTTCAATACTGAACATCTATGCCCAAAATGTAAGACCACCCACATTCATTAAAGAAACACTACTGAAGCTCAAATCCCACATTGAACCTCACACATTAATAGTGGGAGACTTCAACACACCACTCTCACCACTGGACAGATCAACGATGCAGAAACCAAACAGAGAAATAATAAACCTCACAGATGTCATGAATCAAATGGACCTAATTGATATCTACAGAACATTTCACCCCAAAACAAAAGAATACACTTTCTTCTCGGCACCTCACGAAACCTTCTCCAAAATCGACCACATAGTCAGTCACAAAGCAAGACTCAACAGATACAGGAAAATTGAAATTACCCCTTATAACTTATCAGACCATCATGGAATAAAGCTAGACTTCAACATTAACAAAAACAACAGAGAGCCTGCAAAAACATGGAAACTGAACAACTCTCTACTCAATGACCTCTGGGTTAGGGAAGAAATAAAAAAAGAAATTAAAGTCTTCTTAGAACTCAATGAAAATGAAGGCACAACATACTCAAACTTATGGGACACATTGAAAGCAGTGCTATGAGGAAAGTTTATAGCACTAAGTACCTTCACAAAGAAACTGGAGATTTCCTATTCTAGCCATCTAAAAGCACACCTGAAAGAGCTAGAACAAAAAGAAGCAAACACTCCCAAGAGGACCAGATGAGAGGAAATTATCAAACTCAGGGCTGAAATCAACAATTTAGAAACAAAAAGAACAATACAAAGAATCGACAAAACCAAGAGCTGGTTCTTTGAGAAAATCAACAAAATAGACAAGCCCTTAGCTAAACTAACTAAAAGGCAGAGGGAAAATACCCAAATCAACAAAATCAGAAATGAAAAGGAGGAAATAACAACAGACATTGAGGAAATCCAAAGAATCGTTAGGTCCTACTTCAAAAAGGGAAGAAGATGGGGGGTTGAAGGTGGGAGGGTGGGACTGGAGGGGGGAGTAGGGAGGGGATTGCGATTGAGACGTAACTTGAAGAAATAAAAAATAAAGAAAAAAAAACTTGTACTCCACACAATTGGAAAATCTAAATGAAATGGACGATTTTCTTGATAGATTCCACCTAAATCAAGAACAGGTAAACAAATTAGACAGTCCTAAAACACTTAAGGAAATAGAAGAAGTCATTAGAAGTCTTCCAACCAAAAAAAAGCTCAGGCCCACATGGTTTCAGCACAGAATTCTACCAGACATTCAAAGAAGAGATAACACCAATATTCTTCAAACTCTTCCACAACATAGAAACAGAAGGAATACTGCCAAACACATTCAATGAGGCCACAGTCACCCTGATTCCTAAACCTCACAAAGACCCAATGGAGAAAGAAAATTTCAGACCAATTTCCCTTATGAATATAGATGCAAAGATACTTAATAAAATACTTGCAAACCAGATCCAAGATCACATCAAAAGTATCATACACCATGATCAAGTAGGTTTCATCCCAGGGATGCAGGGGTGGTTCAACATTATAAAATCCATCAATGTAATCCACCACATAAAGAAGCTGAAAGAAAAGAACCACATGATCATCTCATTGGATGCTGAAAAAGCTTTTGACAAAATGCATCACTCCTTCATGTTGAAAGTCTTAGAGAGATCAGGCATACAAGGACCATATTTAAACATAATAAAGGCAATTTACAGCAATCCAATAGCCAACATCAAACTAAATGGAGAGAAACTTAAAGCATTTCCTCTAAAATCAGGGACAAGGCAATGTTGTCGACTCTCTCCATATCTCTTCAACATAGTACTTGAAGTTTTAGCTAGAGCAATAAGACAACTAAAGGATATCAAGGGGATTCAAATTGGAAAGGAAGAAGTCAAAGTATTCCTATTTACAGATGATATGATAGCATACATAAGTGACCCCAAAAATTGCACCAGAGAACTCCTACAACTGAGAAACTCCTTCAGCAAGGTGGCTGTATACAAAATCAATTCAAAAAATCAGTAACCCTTCTTTACACAAAAGATAAATGGGCTGAGAAAGAAATAAGGGAATCAACACCCTTCACAATAGCCACAAACAATATAAAATACCTGGGAGTAACTCTAACCAAGCAAGTGAAAGACCTGTATGATAAGAACTTCAAGTCCCTGAAGAAAGAAATTGAAGAAGATATCAGAAGATGGAAAGATCTCCCTTGCTCATGGATAGGTAGGATCAACATAATAAAATTGGCAATCTTACCAAAAGCAATATACAGATTCAATGTGATTCCTATCCAAATATCAACTCAATTTTTTACAGATCTGGAAAAAAACAATTCTCAACTTCATATGGAATAACAAAAGACCCAGAATAGCTAAATCAATCATGTACAATAACAGAATATCTGGAGGTATCACTATCTCAGATTTCAAGCTGTACTACAGGGCAATAGTAATAAAAACAGCATGGTATTTGTATAGAAACAGACCAGTTGATCAATGGAATCGAATTGAAGACCCAGAAATAAACCCACACACCTACGGTCACTTAATTTTTAATAAAGAAGCCAAAAACATACAATGGAAAAAGGAAAGCATCTTCAATAAATGGTGCTGGTCTAACTGGATATCAACATGTAAAGAATGCAAACAGATCCATACTTATCACCCTGTACAAAACTTAAGTATAAGTGCATCAAGGACCTCAACATAAATCCAGGCACACTAATATTAATAGAAGAGAAAGTGGGGAAAAGCCTTGAAATCATTAGCACTGGTAGCAACTTCCTGAATAGAACACCAATAGCTCAGGCACTAAAACAATCAATCAATAAATGGGACCTTATGAAATTGAAAAGCTTCTGTAAGGCAAAGGACACTGTCCTTAGAACAAAACGGCAGCCTACAGACTGGGAAAATATCTTTGCCAACCCAACATCTGACAGAGGGCTAATATCCAAAATATATAAAGAACTGAAGAAACTAAACACCAAAAAATCAAATAACCCCACCAATAAATGGGGTACAGAACTAAACCGAGAATTCACAGAAGAGGAATCTTTAAAGGCTGAGAGGCATTTGAGGAAATGTTCAACATCTTTGGTCATCAGGGAAATGCAACTTAAAACAACTCTGAGAATATCTCACACCTGTCAGAATGGCTAAGATCAAAAACTCAAATGATAGCACATGCTGGCGAGGATATGGAGAAAGGGGAACACTCCCCCATTGCTGGTGGGACTGCAAACTTGTGCAACCACTTTGGAAATCAATCTGGAGATATCTTAGAAAATTGGGAATAAATCTACCTCAAGACCCAGCCATACCTCTCTTGGGCATATATCCAAAAGATTCGAAATGAAACCACAAGGACATTGCCTCAACAATGTTCATAGCAGCTTTATTTGTAATAGCCAGAAACTGGAAACAACCCAGATGTCCTTCAACTGAAGAATGGATAAAAAACCGTGGTACATTTACAAAATGGAATACTACACAGCTATCAGAAATGAGGAAATCATGCAATTCGAAACCAAATGGATGGAGCTAGAAAAGCTCATCCTAAGTGAGCTGAAGCAATCCCAGAATGAAAAACATGGTATGTATTCCCTTATAAATGGATATTAACCATACATCACAGGATAACTATCCTACAACCCACACACCCAAATAGATAGGAACCTAGCATATCTATCCTAGGAAAAGTGTTACCCACCAGTGAGTCATGGAATCTGCTGCAGGTTAGTGGAACCCCACACCCTAGATGGTGTGCCTTATCAAGCTCCAGTACAAGTGGAAGCTCTTGTCCCTCACATGATGCAAGATCTGAGGGAGAATGATAGGTGAGGGCCCACCTCATCTGAGGAGAAGGAGAGTACCAAATAGAGGAAAAAGGAGGGAGGGAGGGAGGGAAAGAAAGAGGGAGGGAAAGAGGGAGGGAGGGAGGGGCCAGGAGGGGAGGAGAGTAGAAACTAGGTTCTAGAAGTAAATAATACTTTTTCTAAGAAAAGAGTTAATAAGCTTAAGAGAAAGAACCATTTGTTGGACTGAAAGGGGGAGCTGTTGGGGGAAAAAGATATACCTTAAACTAAAAAAAAAAAAAAAAAAAAAAAGGGTAGAGGATGGGGGGATTGAGGGGGAAGAGAGTGGAAGCGTGGGACAGGAGAGGGGAGAAGGGAGGGGACTGTGATTGAGATGAAACTTGAAGAAATAAAAAATAAATTATATATATAAAAAAGAAATTAATCACCTGTTTGATCACCACTCCAGCTTTACTAAGAAAGGCACATCAACTATTATTAATTGGTCTGGCACTGTTCTTGTTCCCTGAACTAGAAAAATTCATGTGTCAACTATTAAGAGTGTGCCTTTCTGAATTTTAAATTGTTCCCCAACATTTTCTACATCAAAACCAAGAACAAAAACACCTTGATCTAACTTTACTAACAATCGACATTTCTAAGTTCTTTCTGCTGGTGGTGGTTGAATCACTTATCTGCTCCACAGCAATACTTGCAAAAGATAAATCCCTAATATTGTGTCATGATACTGCCCAGTGAGGGGACAGAAAACCCCTTAGAGTTTTCTTTGGAGTGTAGGTACACTGTAAAGACAGCTTACGCTAGAAGATCGGCTTTAGCACTGAGGATGATACTGGAGGATTGGTTTGGTTTTCCTGGACTACTCAGCTGGTGTGTTCTCAGAGAATGCCTGCTAGAGTTGAAGGCTAGGATAGTGAGTTGAAGAGAGAAAGGATGAAGGAGAGAATCTTTGTAATCCACTGGGGATAGAGTCAGAGAGGAAAGAAAGACTGTAGCAGGTGTTCTGCTAAAGAGAAGGGGGTACAACTTTTGGGGATGATAGGATCTGGAGGAGAAGGAGAGGTGAAACTCTTCAGTTAACCTACATTCTTCCCTGGCAGAAGTAGCCTTTGGACTAGCAGGGGATGCTTGTTGGAGTTTTAGGGATGGGATAAAGCAAGAGTTGTGGAAGGACAGTTAGGAGAGGAAGATCTGTGAAGGGCTAGGAGAAGATATATACTCAGTTTACCTGTTTCCTTGACTTGAACATAGACCTATAAGATTTTGATCAAAGAGGTTGTTCTGTATCTTGATGTACTCAGGTTTGCTATTGAGAATTGCCTGTTGGGAAATAAGCGCGGCACAAGGAAACCTCTTACAAGACATGAATTAATCTAGCAGGATACAAGGCTATGTGTTCTAGATAATTGTGGAGGAGTACTGAGAGTAGTTCAAACTCTATTCGTATTTTGAAGCTTTGTTTGATGAGATTGGAAAGGGTTATGAGAGACAGTCATGTATAACACTAAAATTCATAAATTAAGTAGTAAAAAGATGAAGTTTTTCACTGAGACAGGAAAGACTAGGGTCAGAATGAGATTTTGATTCTAATTCCAAGGTGTGAAATTTAAAAAATAAAGTGACCAATAAAAATAGTATCACATATTCTCACTTTAGTAAAGGACCAAAATTAAAAGGAATAATGAAAATAAAGTTTCTAGTTTTAAGATGTTTCAATGTGATACCCCTTTACTGTTGAAAATGGTAAGGTGATGCATTGTTATCAGACCTTTGATATTTCTAAAGATTAAGACATGAGACACACCAATATTTACAACTAGAGTTGAAGAAAAGCCATCGAAGTATTATCATCTTGCAGCAAGAACATGAAAATGTGATGCTGATTCCTAAAACCAGATGAAGATATTTCCGTATAAATGTGTAGAAATGATAGGTGAGTAACTGTGGTAGATCATCTTAAACAACAACCAAAACTCAATAAAAGAGAACAGGAAGAAATAGATTAAGGGGGAGAGAGAGAGTGAAAGAAAGGAGAAAAGGAGAAAGAGAAGGAGAGGAAGAAGAATGAGCTTAAAATTGCTTTCGATAGGTGGTAGTCCTGGTGTTAGTGTTTGATTGAGAGAGTGAAGAAGTTAAATACTTAAAAGTTAAAAGTAAGCATAGTTGCTGGTTCTTTTATATTAAGTACAATATTCTCTCTTCCCGGAATATAATCAAAACATTCTTGGCACTCATGCTTCCTAGGAGCCCATGAAAGACCCAGCCCCAATGTTTTTTCTGGGGAGCTTCAGCAGTTGGCAGCTTGAGTTAACACTGTATCAGGAGCAACTTCTCCGCTGCTGAATTACAGCCAGTTGGATAGACCGCTGGAGCTTATTACGCTGTCATGGATGCTGATACTTAGGAGTCCTCCCAATACTGTCAGAATTTCTACCTAAGATAATTTTACTATTTACTATCATATAATTTATATTCTGTACTTTACAAACAGTACATACTATACTATTTTCAAGAACTACATGTCTGTAGATTTTATAAATGTGGAAATTGATTTTATTCCTTTAGTTTCCTACAGAACTATCAAGGTAATCAGTCGCTGGATTTCTATGTAGATTCCTTAACAACCCCACTGATTTTCCCCCCTGGTTGTTTGCTTCTTTTATTGATCTCTCTCTTTTCCAAAGCCATAGTCAGTACCAAGCACAACAGTTCTGACTTTTTATTTGTCTCTCAAGCCAAACATTTTAAACTCTGTCTAATAATGTTATCTCTTCAGCCCATAAACTTCATAGTATACCTCAGCAACAAAACTTTATGTTCTGAAAGAATAATCTAATTCTAATTTCCTTTTTCTGTTGCTATGTGAGACCCTCTTTAGTTGTGTTTGTCCTTCCTGTGTCATGTTTGCTGAACAAGAGAATAAAAATATATTAGATTTAATTATATATGTTATATATTTCTGTGCATTTTATCATAAAATACATTAAATATCATTTCGTTTGCTTTTTTGTCATATGTCAATGACAAAGGTTGTCTGAGGTATTGTTGATTCTCATTTATTTGTGCTCTTGGGTTATCATTTGTCATCCTGTAGAGATCAGTAATGTTCTAATTCTCTAGCTGCTTTCTAACTACAAAATGATTTTCTAGGTTCTGTACATTTGTGATGGGGATAAAATATCCATTCTAAAAATAAAATGAATGGCAACTTCATCAAATGTCATATTTTTTGTCCCTCACATCAAACTTCAAAGGCAGAGCATAATAGTAAATCATGAACTGTCTTATCTAGATTTTAAAATTAACCTTCATTTATATTATTTTGACATTTATTTAATAAATAATTCCATCAAGTCTCTGAGATTCTGTGATTGAGACTAGAACAATCATCAGGCCTGTCGTTCCTGTGCATATGTTACTTTAGGTCAAATATGATATTGATAAAGTGGAAGATCTACAGATTCTGGCCTCATGGATAATTAGTCAAGGATGTACCCTGTAAAATGTAGAGTAGATAAAAACAGAAGTGTTGGGTGTTGTGTGGTCTCTTCTGCTTGAAATCTCTACCCATTTAATTTGGATGACCTTATAACTCAGTGGCTGATTGCCTTAAGCAGTTCTTTACTCTCCATTGAGCCTCTCATGAATGAGCAAAACACAGAATAATATTCTATATGCAGTAGTCAACAGAAGGGCTGATAGTTTTAAAAGCAGGTGGATGCACATCAAATATAAGTTTGCTGATTCAAGGATTATGTTTACTTTCACAATAGTATGATTGTAAGAATACATAAAAGATATTTCTAGTATTCCTCCCCAAAGTTCCTCATTTTACATCAGTCATGCTAGGATTTATTCAGTAATCTGTGTTAAATTATAATTCCAAAACACATATTTGTGTTTTGAAAACTTTAACTGGGGCTGATATCTATCTCATCTTTGGTAAAATGCTTCCCTTGAGAACATTATGACCTCAATTCAATTCTTAGAACCTTAAACTTAAAGAAAGGTTGCGGACAAGTGAAAACAAGAGTATCACTGGATGAATTAATGGCCAGTCATCCTGGCCAGCCTGGTGAGGTCAAGGTTAGGCAAGAGACTCTGTCTCAATAAAAGAGATGGAAACCATCTCAGGAATTATATTCAAGGTTGTCTCCTGGCCTTGACATGAACACAAAGAACATACATGAGCACACACACACACACACACACACACACACACACACAGAGAGAGAGAGAGAGAGAGAGAGAGACAGAGAGAGAGAGAGAGAGAGAGAGAGAGAGAGACAGAGTAAGAGAGAAAATAAGATTGGTCAGAAGATGTTATAGCTTTTTAATCCATAAGTGAATGCATACTATGCTGATCCAGAATTCCGTGCTTATACAAATTTAAAACATGAACGGGGATGGGCCTCAGGTGGTATTTTGTTCAGCTTCATGAAGATATAGCACAGCATGATCTAGATCAATGCTTCTCAACCTTTCTAATGTTGTGACCCTTTAACATAGTTCTTCATGTTTTGATGTCACCCTCAACCATACAATTAGTTTTGTTCCTACTTCATAACATTACTTTTGCTACTTTTGTGAACTGTAATGTAAATATCTGATGGTTTTAGGAGAGCCCTGTGAAAAGAAAGGGTCCCTTGATCCACCAAAGGGGTTGTGACCCATAGGTTGAGAAGCATTGACCTAGGTGATCTAGGTGTGATGGTGCATGGGAATCAGAAGTTTGAAGGCATCCTTTACTACATATAGAATTCAAAGCCATCATGGGTTATATGAGACCCTACTTCAAAAAAAGAGAGAAAATAAAAAGAATTTAAAGAGTAATATTGCTTATTCATGATGATACCAGATCAAATGTGAAGTGGCATGTGAGGGCCAGGTAACCCCAAAACAGCAAAGTAAGGGCTAACTCATAAACTAATTACAATAAAATGTGTCTTTCATAAGAGTAGGTACTGAAGTGATCTTGGTTTATTAGGAACATAGGGGAAGGTGAAGATACAAATAAATTCATAAGTGACTTTTGGTTAGTACCACTTACTATCTTAGGTTTTGTAAGAGATAAAACTTTGAGAATGCTTTTGCCACAAGACTATCAGTATAGTTACCTTTTCATCTATAATTCTGATATGTTTCCTCCAAATCATCAGTGACCAAGAATTTATCATAGTACAAGTAACTATAATTATATATGGAAGACTTGAATAGACAACCTTTTAAAATCCACAGAAATATGATATGATTAAATTTGATTAGGTTTTACTGAAAGCATAAATACATTTCTACAATTTTTAAAAGGTTGGAATAAGTCTATATCCAGTATTTATCTTAAATATTATTTTTATCTACCAAACCCCCTGAGTATTACAGTTTCTTTCTTGCATTCCCAACTTTGCATTCACTTTCATCACTTCTTGCCACTTCCTGCCCACTTTTTACCTAACTCAATTTCTCCTTCTGCGTTTGCTAACTTTAAAAGCTAGTGTATCTAATGGGTCACTCTGCTGTGTGTGCTACCAGTCCCTGGAACAGCCTGAGTTTTCAGTCCCATTCCTGTGGTCTTGTTTACACTGCCAGAAGGAATATTGAATCTTATCATTTCCTGAAGCTTATCCCTTTTTTGTTGTCGAATGATTACACATAATTGCACTTTTATGTCAAGGATCTGATAATACACCTACATAGCAGAAGAGACCCACTCCAGCATTCCCTTTCTGCTTCTCCACCAAGGGAACATTCAACTTTTACTTAAGTAAATTGGACACAATACCAGAAACTTGGTCTAACTTATTTATCAAATCTAATGAAATTTTACTTTGTGGTTTGCTGTTTGTGATTTCCACCTGTGCTTGCAAACCCTGCTTCCTAAGATAGAAAGTGGAAAGGAGTGACAATTCTTTTAAACAGAAAGCGATCACCTGTATTGTCTACCTCAGGACTTTTAATACTTCTGAATACCAAGCTCATTATTAATGTAGCCATTAGTGTTTTGTGCTTGTAAAAATTATTTCAAATTTATTTTAAGATATTTTTTGTTCTTAGCCTTTTCTTTTACAATTATTATAATGTTATTGTTATTTTAAAACTTTAAAATTTATATTTAGTAAAATATCAATATTTTATAATTCTGTTTTTTGTTTATGCTGACAAAAAATTAAACCTATTTTAACTTTGGAAATATATTTATCTTCCCTCCTTTCTTTCCTTCTTTCTTTCATTTTTTGTTTCTTTATTCCTTTCTTTCCTTCTTAATTTTATTCTTCCTTCATTTGTTTGTTTGTGTGTGTGTGTGTGTGTGTGTGTGTGTGCACGTGTGTGTGTGTGTGCACGTGTGTGTGTGTGTGTGATTTGATACAGGGCTTCACTAGCTCTGGGTGTCCTTGTGCTTACTATGTAAACCAGGCCACCCTTGAACTCAGAGAGATCCAGCTGCCTTTGCCTCCAAGTGTTGGGATTAATGGTGTACAGACTCTTTGCATTACCATAAATGTGTTGACTTCTTAGTATTCTGTGAATACTAAATATTAATAGTAAACTATCAATTCCTGAGCTTTCAAACTCCATTCAGAGACAACTAGTTGGTCATTTCAAAACACTTTATTTTTAATTGTATTTGAAATCTGCATGCTATACCTCAGAAACTCTCATCCCTGTGTGGAGTTCTATCATATGCCAACACTGTCAAGAAAAAAAAATATTCATATCTTCCCAAGATAGATATGAATAAAAGAGACAGTTTCATGATAATCAGTTAGCAATCATTGAATTTCAGTTGTTAGTAGGAGCTAGTCAGTAGTTGTCACATGGTGATACAGCAATCTGAGAACACTTCATTCAGCATCATACTTGTGCCTAGGAAGTGGCTATGGTAGAAGTTTCTCTGAAAGGATAATGGTTGAAAACTTTAAATTCTGACTTTTGCTTTTGAGAAACAAGTCATTAAATATTCTCCAGGACATGGATGATTTACAACTCAGAAATAAAGCATAAAAATAAGAATTCAATGCAGATAAGTTTACCCCAGCATTTTTACAAAGGGATTGCCTATTTTAATATTTTACGATAACGTAAGCTCCGTGTTATGAGAACAATTACTGGTGTGTTTTTTAAAAATAACTAAATTTATGTCTAATAAAAAGTGGCACAGCTCCATGGATGACATTCTGTTGTAGCCTCAGGGATTTCTGGCTCCTTTTGGTTGTAGTAAGTATCAACAAACATATTGGTATACTTTCATATTCAGCTAGTAATCACTCAATTTGAGTTAATGTAAAGAGGATTTGTTCTTCTCAGCCTTTTGAAGAATGGCTTTCTGAGTACTTCTGAATATTAGTAGAAAACATTTACTTCCAGGAAGGAACGATGAGTTGTCTGTGGTCAACGTCTCCCAGTTCAGAACAGGTATAGACTCTAGGAACTGATACAGACCCTCAGTGAAACCATTCCAAATGAAACAAACCAGGGACTTTATTCTTACAATCATAGGTGCTGATTTTGTTAATAGTCTGTGAGACAGTACAAAGGGACCTCATCTTCTGAAGGCACTGGTGCTCTGGTAAGCATCTTAAAGTCAAGTTGTGAAATACCAGATGAATTCCTTCACAGCAACAGAATAGGTGCAGGGCCTGCTCTTCTGAGTGCTTCAGCACTTGAGGAGCAGAGTCAGCTCTCCTGCTCTTGTAATCTTATTGCGGCCAGATCTCCTGTCCACCACTGGTGGTGAGGGCAAGATGGAAGGGAGAGTATTTCACCCTCACCAACACCACCACCAAGCAGACAAAAGACAGCACTGGCTCTCCCACACTCTCATCCTTAGGCAATCTCATCCACAACCCCCACATCCAAGGCCAGCTCCACTGAGCTGCCCAGGTGCGGTGCAGACACTGCTCTCCTAAGTGCTGCAGCTCATGAAGGACAGGGCCAGCTCTTCTGATCTCCTGACCCCAGGGCCAGGTCTCCCACCCAGGACAGGTGATGAGGGGTGAGGAAGAGGAGGATATCTCTCCCTTTTCCATGCCACCATATGGAGACAGTTGTTAGGGATAGCTCACCCAAGCTTACATCTTTGGTACCAGCTTACTCACGATTCCCAAAATGTGCAGAACCGTCTCTCCCCAGTACTGCAGCTGTCTAGGGACAGGGGCAGCTTTTCTGTTCTCATGCTTCTAGGACCAGTTCTCCCATGATGCCGAAGTTGGGGTGGTCCAGTTCTGCACAGCCCTCAGATATCAAAAAGTCCCTATGTGTCAACCAAGACCAGGGATTTTCAACTGGACTTTTGTTGTAACAGACTCCTGCTACAGGGCCATGGACCCAGATATGGCCCCTGTTGGCAGCAGAGGCCTGGATCCTACCATGGTAGTAGGTTGCATCACCAGCTACTCACATCATGTTGTTCCTCACTACTCTCAAATCCCTGTTCTATCTCCCTTTGTTGTGCCTACATCTTCTCTTTCTCTTTCTCTTCCATTTCTCCAGCACTTACTTGGTCCTCTTAGTGGTACCTGTGGTCTCTGAGTGTCTCAGCTTATCTCAGGAGTGGTCTCACAAGTGCTATACCCCACTTGTGCATTGGGCATTATGGCACCTGGCCTTGGTCATATTCAGTATGGTCTGACCCCAAGAGCTGTTTAGCACCAGGCTGGTGTTCATCCCAGACCAGCTCACTGTCCAGACCCTATGGTACCAGTCTGGTTGTTTTCTTGGAATTGTTTCTTGCCAATCTTTCCAGAGTGGCCATCTGCCTGGGGTCTGTGTTGCCAGGTAGGATTTTTCTAGTTTCTGGTTTTCTTTCTGTCCTGGGATCCCTTCTGGTAAAGAGGGCTTCTTAAACTTTTTACACTCCACTCATTAACACCTATAGCCAGAGAAATGTTATAGATACCTAGGTATACAGTACTAAAATGTGCATTTACTGATCATACAAAAGATAATTCTTGCTCTACACATAATTTTATCATTTATTAAAGAATAAAAAGACAAATTTGTCACTAATGGGATAGATGTAGAAACATATTGTGCTTGGGTTGATTCTACAGGATGTAAACCATCTCCAACAATTTTCACTATTGATAGCTATTTTGATTTTATAATTATCAAAGATAACAGTGCAGTTTCACAAAAAAAAGGACTCGAAAATGAATGAAGTGCTTGGAGGACCACTTAAGAATTCATTGAACACTTTTTCCTAATGTCAATTGAAAATTCATCTTTGATATTTAAGATGTAAATAACTGAAACAATTTTTTTTTAATTTCTAACATAATGTAATCAAAAGGTGTGTTTTCAGGTAGAGTTTCTCTACATGTCCTGGACAGCCTGATTATATAGACCAGGTTAGCCTTAAATTCAGAGATTGGGCTGCATCTGGCTCCCCAGTACGGGATTAATGACCCGTACCATCATGCTTAGCTAAAATGTATTCTTTTGATACTTATATGCTGAGGAACAGTGCTGGGAATATGTTAAAGAACTTTAATTTCAGTAACTCAAATGTGTTTCTTAGATGGGTGAAAGTTCTCCTCTACTTTTGCTTCTCAATACCCCATTATTCCTCTTTGTTCCACTAGAAAGTTTCACTTCTATTTGAATTTTATCTGTAGAAGTATGATTTTAAGTATCTATAAAATCTAGGACCTACAAATGAGAGAAAATGTGTTATATTTCCTTTTCATAGACTTACTTAATTTACTTAATGATATTTGCTCCAATTGCATATACATAATTGAGAAATTATTTCTTTATTCCTGGAAAGTCATATGATGTATATGAACTACCTGTTCTTTATACATTTCCCTGTTGTTAGACACCTAAGTTTACTCTATTATGTGGTAATTGTGTCTAGTTCTTCAATAAACACTGATGCAGGAGTATCTCTGGGATATTTTTGGTTAGGGGTTTTTTTGGATACATAGCCATGAGTCATATCTGGATCGTATGGTCTGAACAATTTCAGTTTTTTTGAGAATTGTCCATACTACTTTTCACAGTGGACACATTAATTTACTCTCCACCAGTATAGAAGGATGCTGTTCTTTCTGCATTCTCATAAGCAGTTTGTTTATTGTTTGCTTGCTTACCTGATTTTACTTGATATTTGCCTATGCTGGTTAGACTTATTGTCAACTTGAAACAAGGTTTATTTATCTGGAAAGAGGAGCATCAGTTGAGAAATTTCCTTCATCACATTGGCCTGTGGGTAAGTCTGTACTACATTTTCTTGATTGATGATTGATATGGAGGGGCCAATCCTACTAGGAAAGTTGTTGTAACTGGGAAAGTGGTGCTGGAACACATACAAAAGTAAACTGAGCAACCCAGGAAAGGCAAGACAACAACCAGTACTCACTCCTTGGTGGTCTCTACTTCAGTTTCTTCCTCCAGAAGCCTGGCCTTGGTTTCCCTTGATGATGAACTGTGATTGGAATGTGACAGCCAAAGCCATTTTTTCTTCTCCAAGTTCCTTTGTTTCATGGTGCTTTATTATACTAATAGGAAGAAAATTAAAACAGTTTCATTTTTACATGACTGTACCAAAAGCAAGAATGGCAAATCACTAAATACGTTCGTACGTACGTACGTATGTATGCATGTATGTATGTATGTATGTATGTATGTATGTATGTATGTATGTACGTATATTCCTTCCTGGTAGGTTGATAGTGTAAATTAGGACAACTGAAATGATAGCATGACCTGTAACTTATTTTAATCCCAGTACCAAAGGATCTCTCAATTTTTCTGGTCCCTAAAAACAATTGCAAGCCACTTATTTTGAACTGAGTCTTTCTGGAGAGAAATGGACATGTGAAAGACAGAGTAATATTGTGGTAGATTTGTTAGCACATGGAAGGGTTTAGCCACACACCTTTAACTTTTTATTGTAAGAGTATATATCCCATTTTGTTGATACTATGCCTCATTAGTGACATATTTCCACTAACGATATGTAAGTAAATTTAATACATTCTCTGAATGATCTTAAGATTTTTTTTGAGATTGCCAATTTTCATTCGATCCCTTGGTCATTTCCAATTCAAAAAGATGAGACATATTTTTAGCAATTCCCTTTCTTTCATCATTGCTATTACACTGGGGATTTGCTGTGTAACTATGCTAAATAGAGCAAAGGTATATCTACCACAGATCATTTGTGCCAACTAGCACACATTCAACTGAAGGAAAAAAATGCTATTATAAAATACTGATCATTTGGATTATTTAGCATCAAAGCTGGCCAATGTATGTCAGCAGTGAAAGACCGGATGGAAAAAAATGAATATATTTTTCTTTGAAAAATCTACTTAATATTAAAAAGGCATGGTCAAATATTGCTTTGTATTTTAATTGTTTTCTGCCAATAATCCTGATAATTTTTACCTATTACTTTAATAAATCTTTACAAATTAAATTATGAGAAAGGTCATAGTTGTATAGAAAGAATAGAAATACAGTTAATATAGAGAGACTAAAAATAGATATAAGGGTATAGATAAGACACTCATATACTGATCAATTTTCTACTAATGCTGCATATCAATCATGTGACAATAAGTGAGTTATTACAGATATTAGAACATTTGCATTATATTTTATAGTATTAATAAATAGTGGGTGGAGATAGCACAGTTTAAAGCACTGACCTAGCATGGAGACGGTCATCATTCAGTATGCACTACCTTATATAGAGTACCAATAAATGGCTCAGAAACATGGGCTCTATGTATAATAACATCAGTGTACTATGACTTCTGGGAGGTTTGAAAATCCGTGTTAAATAAATAGCCCTCATGCAAGTGATAAACAGGTACTCTTTAATACTATCAAACACTAATATTAACCAATTTAATTCAAGTTATCTCTAGGCTGGTAGTAAACTAAGGAATATTTCTTAACTTTAGATTTATACACACACACACACACACACACACTCACACTCACAATATCTTAATTCAAATTATCTTATAATGTTCTAGATTAAGTAGGAAAATAGTAAAGAAATTAATTCAAAATCTAATATGAAATATTTGAACATGTGCAGTTCAGACACTGGGCGATAATCTGACAAATCTTGAGATCTTGTTTCCAGTTTCATTATTTGCATTAATAATGTATTGGCAGCCTATATTTTATGCATGAGAACTGAGAGAGAGATACCATTCTGACTCTGTATCATAATTGTCCTTTCAGAAGTGAAAATGATTTATAGCAAATATTATAAAAGATTAGGTGAGGCACTTGGGCTTCTTCCTTATATGGCTTGTTGAATCTCATTCTTCCAAATATACTGCTAAGATATATAATTCTATTATTTTGTAAATTGTGTTTTCAATTTGTTTAATAAATACGACAATCTGCATATGGGAATTAGCTTCTTATTTACAGGAAAATTTTTGAAGTTCATGATTTCCTTCCTAAAACTGTTCATACTTCTAGGTGTCATCGCCTTTAGCTGTAAGATGACAACATTTTAAGCATGACATTTATGCGCCCTACCTAATTTGAAGCGGGAATAAACATTCAGAGAGGTTATCCATGTAATCCTATTAGGGCAGAGTTTGAAAGGAACCATTTCTCATGCTTTTGAATCTTTGAAGCTCCTGGAAGTTGTAAGCCATGCTATAGCTCTGTTGTTAAAATTTCCCAGAGCAGTTAAAGCTAATGGTGGAAACAAATGAAATGTTGTAAATCCAGAAAAGCACCAAGCCTGCTTAATTCCTCAGGCATAAATTTTAATCATTGAAAGAATTTTTTTTTCCTGTTTTCAGAACTAATCTCACTTTCCTTTGTTTTTCCCCAAGAGGATTTGATATTCTGTTAAAAGGAAATCAATTACAGTTACAATTGTAATTTATAAGGGATGTAGCCCTAGACAGAAGTCACAAGGCAAATAGAAGAGCTTTTCATGTTTCTCCCTGCTTTTATCAAGCAAGTCTCTCTGTCTTTCCCCCACTATTTTTGATTCACTTTCTCTCCTTCCCTTCACCTCTCTAACTTATCTCTTTCATTCCTCTACTGTTTCTTTCTCTCTTCCTCTTTGTTTCTTGCATCTTCATTGAGCATTGAGGGATTTAGAAAATCAATATCACAGAACTGATGTTCTGCTATAAACATTTATTCTAAATGTCCTTTATTCCATCTTTCAGAAGCTAAAAGCAACTATACATAATTTATACAATTTAATTGGGGTTCATATATAGACTATATATATTTGTTTTGCTAGGTATGATATTTTAATATCTACATCAGAAGTCAGGTTCCTATGTCTTGAACAAAGCAATCTAAATCAGAACATTCATTTGTATAGTCCATATGTTTAATAAACTCACATACAATTATAAAATTTAAGAGTAGGTGCTAAAAATGAACCACAAGCCCATTAAGGAGAATTACTTTTTTTTTTTTACATTTGTCTTCATTTTTCTCCCTGTTAGATGTTCTTAGTTTTCAAATTCAGTTTTATCTTCCTTCAGTAGAATTACTTCATTGCTGTACAACCTGAAATCAATTACATTCGTGAAGTAAAGTATTAATCTTTTCTTTCTTTTCACGAGACTTATTTTATGTGTCCAAATATGAACCTGACTTATAAACCAGCATACTACACTGGACTTGTGTGAAGGATTCAGTCTTGCCAAGGGGTAAGGATACTTTAGAGAGACTGCCTTCTGGAGAGTAGATCAAAAGGAGACAGAAAAACCTGTATTTGTCAAAAGCTAAGGGACTTTCTTTGGTGATGTGAGGAAATTTATATTTAAACCACAGGAATAAAGAAAGGAAAGCTTAAGTAACAGACTCTAAATTAAAGTGTGCATGAAAAAACATATTTTAGTTTAGAAGCTTAAAAAATATTTCAAGCTACTATAGATATATAAAAAAAAAAACAGTTCAGCTTAAAATGTGTGGAGACTAGCAGAATCTCACCTCCCATGACTAGACTGAGATGAACATTTGCTCAGATTGTACTGAAAGAAAAAATATTGAAAAATGTGGTTCAACGTAGAGCATAAGCTCAATGAAAAGTAAAAATATGTAAAGGGCATCACATTACATATTGTAGTAAACACAGAACACGTGTAAATATGCATACTCGTGCAGTGCAGTTTAAGCACTTGAAAATACTGCTTCTGACTAAACATTACTGGCTGAAGTGAAAACTTGTGTAGATCATGGCAAACTTTCATGTGGGTCTTAACTGTAGACTAAGGACAACACTTAATCGTACTTCTCATAATGTGTAACTTGTGCTGACTTCTAGCTGCTAGCTCATAATACTGACTAATACTAGCCTCACTATTAGGTTCTTTTGTGTGTGCATACATAAATATGGATAGCCAGAAATCTGCTACACCACATTTCTGCAAATTAATTGTTCAAAATTATAATTCAACATTATAGCTTGAAAATAGACCTGTGACCTTGTATCTGAATGTTTTCACACATGTGCTACTTTTGGAAGACAAGAAGCCTGGAATTGTTTTTCCTGTTTGTTCTGTATCTTTCACTAAAACCATAACCACTCTTTGGTTTGTCTGAAAAGCACCCATGACAGTGAAACCCATATTCACACAGATGTGGAATAAAATGAAAAGGAAGTTTATATTGAAGAGTTTAAGATAAATGAAATGTTTCCGTCTATGTCCCATTGTTCCTTAGTTTCCCTCCTTTGCTTCTGAGTTGGCTATTTTGTAATTGACTCATGATTTCAGAACAGTTTTCATATGTTTTCTGTATAGAATGTCTCAATATTTATGGTATTTTATGATTTTTCTTCTGTCATGTCTTATTTAAGATATATATCTCCAACAAATCCTGATACTCTGATATTTTCTTTGGAACACCCTTTGAGAAATATAAACTTTTAAAGAACACCTTATTTTGGTCCACTTAATAAATGGATATTAAGCAGAATATATTTGGTTACTTTTTATCCTAAGTAATACAGACAAAAATCTGTCACTATGTCTCACATGTATCTATAAAAAGGGCATTCTAAATGACAATAACATGTATAAAATTAGAATAGGAAATACACACTTCTCCAACAAATAAAGTTAAGTAGATACATTTCCATTTTTAAAATTAATCATAGAAAGTATAATGAAACAACATAATGATCATTTCAAATAAGTAAATAGATCCAGTCGACTGATTTTGCCTTGAATAAATCAGAGCCCTACTTCTTTAGTTAAATAGTTGACAGAGATCAACATGCACAATCATCTCAGAGATTGTACCCCTGACTAACATGATGAGCTCATCTTCCTCAAAATTTGTAATAGCAGACAAATTACAAAATACCACTTGGCAAATGTTAATTAGGGGCAATCTATGAAATGCTTGACTTTTAGTCCTCACAGCCATCAAGATCTTCAAACACAAGAAAAACTGTCAGAGCCCAGATGACTGTAGAAGACAAGGTAACTAGATGTAATACAAAGCAACAGATGAGCTTCTGGAGAAAACAAGTGTCTTAACTTTGTAAAATATAAGATTATAGAATTTATAAATGAAGTGTTAATACTGGTTCATTATTTTATGTGGTGATAAATGGACTATATTGAGATAAAAAGGTACTGATAAGAAAGATAGTGGATACATGGAAGTTTTTTGCAAGGATTTTGTCAATGAAAAATTACTGAAATACATAAAGAAAAGGATTTTTTTAATTCTTACTTAGCTATGAAGAGAAATAGAGAAGAAAAATGTTGTTTCAAGCTCAGAATTAAGGTAATGTTCTTGACAACAAAATTCACTGTAACAAAATCATATAATTATTTTGGCTACAAGTAGAGTGAAATCAAGACCAAACACATCCCATAATATGAAATTTTGGTGAGTCAGATAAAAAAAAAGAATGAAATCGTAGTCATTTAATAATATTAGTAATACCTACAAGGCAACTAAAATATAACTGCTTTGCGTTTGTTGATTTAATTATAATTAGATATAACTTTTATTTAGAAGTACCACTGTGTATAGTGTTTCTTTTGGAAAGGAACATGTAAGACAACTGTACAAGTGCTTCATGGATTCCTTATGATCATGTCATCAGATAACAACTTATCTTAAAAGTAGACATTGATACATAGTCTTTTTATGTCTTTGATGAACATGTGGCAGCATATTCAAGATGTGAAAGATAAGTAGATTCTATCAAGTAAGTGCTTTGATATTCAAATTTGAAATGGACTTAACTGCTAACACTTTCCTGTTTGAGAAATAATGTAAATGGTAATTAGGTTAATTTAAAAATAAGAAATGAAATTTCCCCATGTCAAATCTTGATATATAGATGAGATATGAGCAAGGACATAAAAACTATTAGTTGGGCATAGTGATACATACTGTGATCTTAACACTCTGGTGGTAGAGAAGAATGACTGGCCAAAGGTAAAGGTAGTCTGGGATATACTGCTGAAAATATTATTCATGCCATCTCTACAATTATTGTCACATATTTCTGGATTAAAGGCAATAAAAAGTTTAATATTAGAGATTATTATATTGTCTCTAGATTCTACCAGTTTTCTAGGAATTGAATTGAAATATACACAATTGTATATGGTTTGTGTTTATGCTTTTATAGGAATAACTGCACTTCAAATTTGAGTAAAATTGAGTAGCACTTAATTGCTATTACATCAATATCTTCATTAGTTTATTGTGTCTCTTTCCCTTCAGGAGACATGAACATATAGAGTAAACATTAACTTTTAATTTCCCCACAATATTGTAATTCCAAATAAAAAGTATGAGAACTGACCATTCTGATCATATCAATACCTGATATATGGTATGCAATAATACTAAAAAGAAAAACATAAATATGGGAACAGTTTGAGGTTTTAGATTAAAAAAATCAAATGTTACAAATACAATAAAATTTCATATATATACATATATATCATATGGATGCAAAAACCTTGATTAGTTAAATGTATTGCTTCTATGTTATCAGTGATCATTGTAGATTCTCTAATAAGGCTTTTGTTATAAAACTAATTTCTTCAGTAGATATTCCAACATATATAAAAAACTCATTCAAACTTGATGCCAAAATAATACATTGTGATCAATAATATTTTGTTAAAACATACTAACATGAATTTTGAACACTAATATTAGCTGCTAGGGCAATGTTGGCACAGAATATATGGGAGTAACCAACTAAAATCTGATTTAACATAAGGCCTACTTCATAAGATGGAGTCCATAACAGACACTGCTTGGTTGATGAACAACCAAGGCTAGATTGAAAAGAGACCTATGTTAAAAAAACAAACAAACAACAACAACAAAAAACACTCTTCTAAAAAATAAAACAGCCAGGTGTGCTGGTGCATGCCTTTAATCACAGCACTCGGAAGGCAGAGGCAGGCAGATCTCTGTGAGTTCAAGGCTAGCCTGCTCTACAAATTCAGTCCAGCAGAGTCAAGGATACACAGAGAAACCCTGTCTCAAAAAACCTATATATATATATAATATATATATATATATATATATAATAAAACAAAGCAAAGATTATCAATAAAAATACTTCAAATGATATTCTGCTATACTTGTAGAATAGGGTGTTATCTAGTCATCATCAGAGAATCTTTCTTTGGCAGCAGAAAGCAACAGAAAACCACAGTCAGACATTATATGGAGAGAGTTTAAAAGGGTTGTTTCCATTAAATCCTTCCCCTCCAATCTCATGGCATCTCATGGAAGATGAGTGTAAGAGCCAGTGAGTATGGAGAACACCAGGAGAAAAAGGCCCTCAAAATCACCTAAGTAAGGCTCATATGAACTCTCAAAAACTGAAGGAACAAACACAAAGTTTTATATATATATATATAAAACTTACATATATATATATGTAAATTATAGCTCTCAGCTTAGTATTTTTAAGGAGTTCTGGAATATGTGAACAAGTGGGCCTCTGATTCTTGTACCTGCTCTAGGGCTCTTTCTCATCTCTTGGATTGCCTCTTCCTGCCTTGTAGTGATGGTTTTTATTTTGTCAGAAATTTTAAAATGTCATTAAATCCTTTGTGTGTAAAGTAGTCCTTCAAATTACTCAGAGACAACACTTTCGAAACCAACCTTATGAGGTGAGGTTGACTCCCAGATCTCAGAGTGAGAATGAGAGCCTCACTCTGAAAATTATTACTACTAACTCTAAGTGTATGCCATGGCATTGCATCTTTAAAAGATTTTTATGTTTTATTGATTTCAAGTACTCATCCCTTCTACTCTTCAGCCCTTATAGGAAAAAATAGGATCTTTCCTTTGTTTAGTTATTATTATAATGTTTACTTATTACTTCAAATTACATCTCCATCATAGTACCCTCTTTTCACCCTTCCTGGTTCTACCCTCCCACCCTCTCCTCCCTCTCCTGCCCATCCCAATTCTCTGATGTGGAGGGTGCCTACAAATCAGCCCCTCTCAGTTCAACAGTCATATGAGGGCTAAGAGCTTCCTCTTGCACTGGTGGCCTACATGGTAGCACCCCTAAGGGCAAACTGTCCGATTGATATACAAGGACATAGCCCCATCTATGTTCATAGCAGCCTTATTTGTAATAGCTAGAATCTAGAAACAACCTAGATGTCCCTCAACTGTCAAATGGACAAAAAAAATGTGGTGCATTAACACAATGAAATACTACTCAGCTTTCAGAAACAAGGAAATCATACAACTCACAGCCAAATGGATGGAACAAGATAATCTCATCCTGAGTGAGCTAATCCAGACTCAGAAAGATGTACATGGCATCTACTCACTTATAATTGGATTTTAGCCATATAGTACAGGATAACTATCCTACAACCAACACACCAAAAAGATTAGGAATATAGGATCTTTCTTCTTAAGAGGTATTTTATACCTTTTGCATCTTTCTTTGGTCTACAAAATATGGTGGAAATGGCTGTGTGCCAGTGTTAGGTCCATCCCTCTTAATGAGTCTTAAACTCTTTCTGTTCACCTTTGGAAACCTCAGTTGGCATTAAATGAAGTCTCAGCTGTCTTCTTAGATGATGAGGAGGAGAATTGAGGTGCCCATCCAAAGTCAGAGAACTTTCAGAAGTGACACTCCCTAACTAATTTAGCAGAAAACAGCAGACACAAAAGGAGTCGTGTTAAGACCAGAAAAATTTCTCCCAAAAGAAGTTCTTCTAGAGGGCTCCATGGAAAAATCTTTAGCTAAACAATTTCTGAATTACTCCTGAATAAATAAGCATTGCATAAAAATAATGAAATAAAGATAAAAATAATTAATTTATCAACAAATGCTTAGAAAATTGTTTATGTGAAATACCAGGATCTTATGCAATATTATTTTACAAGGTAATCAATAGGAATTTTCACTATTTTTTTAATGTAGGAAAAGACATCTTCATTATGCTTTTATTAGTTTCTTAAGAATTTTGTTAATTTTTATTAATCATGTTCAACCGTAAAGTCCTCCAAGATCCATTCCCCAACTGAATAATGACCAAATTTGTGCCTTCTTTCCCTCTTAGTTTTTAAGTCAACAATTTCACTTTATGCTCTTGGATATGTGATCATGCACTGTATGATGGTCTACCTACAGGAACCATATCCTTAAAGAAAACTGACTGTCTTTACATCATCTATCAATTATCAATAATTCTTCAGCTCGGGGCAGGACTGTGTCTCTCCTCTCTTTGCTAGAATTTCATCTGCTTTAACTTTTTGCAGATGTTATGCATGCTGTCACAGCTGCTATGAGTACATAGTTTCAAATATTTGATATGTCAGAAAATATCATCTCCTTTTCTTATTATCTAGAACCTAAAGCTTTTACAATCTTCCACAAGTCTCTCATTCACAGTGAGCCTTAAGTCTTGGGAGGAGAGGATGTGATGCAGATGTCCTGTTTACAGAACGCTCTAGTCTTATTCACTGCACCTTGATCATCTGTCTGTGTTAATTACCCACTTTGCCTTCACTATCTTCTTCAGTATAACTAGCCAAGTGAAGAAGAATAAAACTCTTTGTACTGATAAATTTCTGGTTTTCAAAGAAGTGCAGGTATTCTCATTCTTCCTTACTTTGTACACTTTCTCATCAAACAGGACAAATGCAGTGTCTACTTGTAACATGTTTAAAATAAAGGGCATCAAAAGTAAATCACCTTAAAAAATTAATTAAAGAAAAGATTTTAAAAGATCAGCCTGGAAAAAGACATTCCCCTCACGACTTCTAGTTAAGTTCTCAATTCTTCTTTCAGGATTTTAACTTTCCCCCCTTTCCCTTGAATTTGGAAACACCTATTACTGCTACTTCAAAATAGTATCAGCACTATGTTTTGATAACCTGTGCTTCGTGCTGAAAAGAACATGAAAGAGAAAGACACATTTGAAAGGTTTAAAAGCGACAGAACTCTTTGTTGTTCTTTTCTGTCCTTTTTCATTTTCCTTAGCCCAGATTTCCACATGCAGGCTATAAGACATGCACTGTCTTAGCACAAATAGGAAGTACATGGACTCCCTATGGTCTTCGAAGACGCCCTCTTAAGGAACTCATTGAATTGGCTCTTTGAAGAATTTTTTTTTGATTGGATTAAAGTATGGACTTTTCTTTAAACATGATTCAGTGGAGGGATGGTGTAAAGCAGGAGTGAAAGTAATTAAAGTATCTAAGTTCCTTTTTTCAGAAGGAACTTAGGTATTTTAATCATTTACAGTTTAATATTAAAACTAAATCGTGATGAAATACATCTTAGAATTTTTCATTTCAGAAGACAAAATAAAAATTTGCTTCAAAAGTAATATTTTATTGTTTTAAATGCATATTAATATTTAAATGAAGACTTCAAATTTACTTATGTTGAAAATAGTTATGTAAGCATAATGTTTAGCCCAAGTCCTGGGATTAAAGGAGTGTGCCACCATGCCAAGCTAGCAGTAATATTATAAAGGTATTTTGGACTATGCTGCCTTAGTAGATGAAGAGGGTAGTGGACAAGGATGTAGTATTCCTGGTAGAAAGCGATAAATTATTATTAGTTTCCCATATCATAAAATTGCAAGTCTTCCAATAATTTTTATAAATGTTTTATATATATATAAACATGATGTTGAAGGAAATATTGATATTTATAATTGATACAATTTAAGACAATGGAGATGTCCCTTAATCCACTTATGAATAATCAGAGACACCTGATGGATTTTATTAAGCTTTAGCCTGGATTATGCAATCTTAGCCCATCTAAGCTAGCTTTCAAGCTATTCCCCAAATAAAACCACAGCAGATACATACACGCCTTTGGACTGTTATTTTCCATGCTATGCCAGTGTTCCAAGCCACATGGAATGATGTCCTATCTAACCAATGGTGTATCTCTCCTTCCTCCCCCTGGTTTCTTCCTCTTGTGATCCTCTGTGATCCAAAATCTTGCCAAATTTTCCCCTACCTACCACTCTTCCACCCAATCTAGGCTCCAGCATTTTATTCAACCAATCAACTCCAAATTAGAAAGAGCAAGGTTCACACAACAAAAACAGATATATGTGACAATGTCCTTATCATGACAATATCCTTGTCTGATCTGCATCCAGATCCCGGGGCCAGTAATTAGCTACAAAATATAAGCAGCTTTCAGAACAACCCAACACCATGATCCATCAATACAGAACTTGTTTGAAAAATGGGAAAAATCTAATAAACATACCATAGCACAGATCCTAGCAATATTTCCAGCCAATGTGTACTCCCACAGGCTTGTGATACATTTTGCATTTTCTCTGTTAGAGTGCCTCAATGGAGAAAGGAAGGTTTCTTGAACAAGCCAGAGCTGCATCTCCTAAGTCTAAGCAGCAGAGCAGCAATACTGAAGACACCAAACTTAAACACAAAGAGCTGCTAAATAATATTGCCTTGGGGACTGGATTGTCAGATATTCTGCCTTATTAAAGTAACATGAAAAGTTAATTTAAAAGTCCCAACATGCAGTTTCATTCAATACCCAATATAGAAGAAATAAAACCTGTCTCTCCTCTGCTACAGTATTAGATATTATGTAGGCTTTTGTGACTACATGCTGGATGATTATATCCTGATGGAATAATGGAACTATTCCTTCTTTTCATAACAGATACTTAAACTGCAAATACATTCTTTTAATTTCCTATACTATGAATAAAGATATTTGTTTTTACAATAATGTATATAAATGCCCTTATAGCATAATAATGAAATAACCTGTAAATAACCACATATAACAAATAATACACATGAAACAAATACAAAGTAACATATTTGGGGACTTTTTATGAGAAGTGTGAGTTTCACTTGCTGAATCATATAACATTGGGTCAGTAGATTAATTAGTTAGCAAATGTCTACGGAACACTCTCATCATGGACAGTTTATTATATGAGCAATTTTAACTGAAGATAAAAACATTCATTAGTTAACGCATACTGTTATTAAAGGTAGGAGCAACATGTCCTTAAAAATAATTTTAAATGCCATGTCCTGAGCAAAATATGGAAGAAGTTGGAACCATGAATAAATCAAGCTTCTTTCCCAGATCTGTATACTCTTGTGACTACAACCAAAGAGTTAGATTGCTAACTAATGCCATGAAACTAATATGCTTTAATGAAACATAAGACTTCAGATGAAATTATTATATTTTTATTAGATAATGAAAATAAAAAGGACATTGTATCAGTCAGGAAATTGGCTAGGTAGTTCATCTGATAATCATATCAGATGAATTATGGAAAAGAAACAAAAAAATTCAATAGTAATCCTAATGATCATAACATTCCTCTCTACAACAAGATAAGAAGGAAGCACAGCCATTTACTAGAAAAAATAGTAACAGTATATTAACAGGAATCTATATGAAGAGGTGCTGCTCATATGAAGAGAAAGTACATTATATTCATATCCTGAGGCACTGACTGCCATCCCCATCAGTCGTGTTGCCTTTATTTCCTAATTTTCTTCTGAAGTCGTCTCTACACTGAGATGATAACTCTACTTTTAAGATATATTTCACCATGATTTAGTTTTAATATTAAAGTGTAAATAATTAAAATATCTAATTTCCTTTGGAAAATGGTTACTTTTCATCCCCGCTTTACCCCATCCCAGCCACTGTGTCATGCTTTAAACAAAGTTATTTCCTCCAATCAAAAAGCAAAATTCTTCAAAGAGTCCATATCTTGGGTATATACTGTTGTCTTTGGAATAACCTCTTCCTGTCATTAAAGAATCCTTGTTTAGACAACCATATTGTTAAGATTTCATGTATGCGGTTTCTTCTTCGTCCTATGTGACAGATACTAACACAGATCTTACTGTCGTTTTCCCTTCTTACATGATGTTTCATTAGCCTGGTGTGTAGGAGTTGTGCTGAAGATGTATGAACTGCAGATGGTCCCACACAGTCAGGAGTTACCAGCATTTGTCAAGTTTTGGATTTCTCTGGCAGTCTCCATATGTTCCACAAAGAATCTTCTATCTGTAGATGAAAAAATAGATATTTAGAGTGCCATAAGGAATTACACCGTTTTGGGAAAGTGATAGTAGTAGGGCCCATAATATCATCAACCATGTAGTTAGCTAGGTTCAAGTACCAGTTATGAATTCCTTCACACTGATCAGACTTCAATTAGATAGTTGTGTTTCTACAAAGGATAGGTGTCCCCACTGTAACTTTGGGTATATCTTGCTATATTAGTTATTGCTGTTGTTCATAGGCTTTATGGGTGGGAAGGACAATTATTTGCTCTTATCCTTGTACCTCCCATTGCACCTTAGGATACTATGACACTTAGTTCTCAGGAGGGAGGTTTCCAGGTCAGTTATAGCTTGATTGCTCCAAATTCTTTGACTGAAGTCTATGGTATCTTTGGCAGCAAGGTTTTGCCATTGCAGTTGGTTATCTCTCTTTTTTTTTTCTTTTTTGTCTTTAGAAACACAATTTTGCCCACAGGTCTGTCTGTAGCCACACCTCTCTTATTATAACAAACTCTAGAAGTGTGACTCTTCCAATGTAGTTTGTAATATTTTAAATTCTTACCAAACAATCTATGATCTAGTCCAGTAGAAATGAGGAAGGGAGCTTTACGGCAAGCATCTTTTTTAGACTGGGTGAAAAATGGTGAAAGTGTAACCTAATCTCCATACTTGAACCAAAATATCTGTGATACTCCCCCAGAGGGAGGACTCAGTTGTGTTTAGACCCTTATCTCCTTTTAGAGTCTGTTTCCTTCCTACAGTTACTCTGGGCATGTGTATTTGTTCCTTTTCCTGTTTGCCTTCTTGACTTCAAAGTCTACTACAGTGTTCCATAAAATTAGAAAACTCTTATAGTGTTCTATACAATTAGAAAACTCTTCTCTTCAGGACTCTCACATTTCCCTGACTATTCAAAGCTCCCTTTTCTAAACCTACTCTGCTTCATTTTATTCCAGTGTCAAATAATCTAAGTCAGTATACCAGTTGAATGATTCTGGTAATAGTAAATTATCTTCAACTTTTCCCCACATCCTCTTTCATAACACATTTCCTTTGATTTCTCTATATTTCCATGAAATTCTGCAATTGCAGTTTCCTCAGTGGCATGGACTATATGTAGTGTAAGTCTTTTGTTCTATACACCCATTTCTCTGGAATGGTTGTTTTATTTACAGAATTATTCTCAGACTAATTCTGAACTATGTGTACCATCTGTACTAGTTATATGTAAATAAAAAAGTGTATGAAATCACTGAAAAATGCTGTTTAGTAAAACCCAGCACTTGGGAGAGGTTTAGCCAAATAATTAACATTGCCACTAAACATTACAATTATATTGGAGTATAAACATAGGCATAATCTAATCAATGGTTTTCCCTCCAGCTCATTAAACTAAAATTGGTAAGTGTATTATCTTTTTATGTGACTGTGTGTGTGCATGTGTGTGTATGTGAAAGAGAGAGAGAGATGGAGGGAGGGAGGGAGGGAGGGAGGGAAGGAGGGAGAGAGGGAGAGAGAGAGAGAGAGAGAGAGAGAGAGAGAATGTGTGTGTCTGTGAACATTTTGATTCTGCTCATATATTTGCCTCTGCATATAGAAACCAGAGTTCAACGTTGGTTGTGATATTCCAGAGGGCAAACACCTTGGTGCTTTTGAGATGGGATCAATTGTTAGCCTGACTTAGCCTGATGTTCATTAAGTAGGCTAAACTGGCTTGCCATCATGCCTCAAAGATCTTCCTGTTTTCCCCTCCTCAGATCTAAACTTGCAAGTGAACTCAGGTGCTCATGCTTCCATAGAAAGCACTTTACTGATGGAGACTATTTTCCTAGCCTGAATAATCTTTTCCTTCTAGCAAGGAGTGCAGACTAGAGCTGCACATCGTTAAGCACCCTAATGTAAAAAGACTTCTATCTTCAGAGGAAACAATAAACCTTACATGAAAAATGAGGCAGAAATCAAGCAGAGATAGTGATTATTTGTTTGGTTGCACTTGGTTCTGTTGCTCTGGTCCCTGCACTATTTTAGATATTGTCATTTCTGATATTTTATTCGTAAGAACTTGTATGTGTTCTGGAAATGCCCATATGACCTTTTGCTCATCTTAGTAACTTTCTATCACTTGCAATCAAAAATTGGGATGAATTGATACCATAGTCTTCTCTCTTCTTCTCCATTAGAATGATCTGTTATAGTTTTCATTTTATTCCATCCTTTTCTTCTGGAACATGATTTAACTATTAACATCATTTTGATAACATATTTAATTAATTTGATTTTGTTTTGTTTTGTTTGTTTGTTTTTGAGACAGCATTTCTATGTAGACCCAGTACTGGGTGTCCTGGAGCTTCCTTTGAAGAACAGGCTGGTCTCAAACTCACAGAGATCCTCCTGCTTCTGTCTCCCAAATAAGTGCTGAGATTAAAGGCATATGCCACCATGCACAGCTTATTTGTAATTTATAATATACCCAAGAAAAATGACTTAATTGTCAGACTATATTATTTTTAAATGTTGTAAAAAAGATTTAGGAAATATATAAACTGGATTATGACTTTGCCTATTTTTCCCTTTACTACATGGATAACATTGAAAATTTACTCAGCTCTTGAAAAGTAAATGTGATTCACATGCTCTGCCTGTCCCATCAAGTTTTGAAACCTAAATTTTATGGAAATATTCGGTAGTTTTACTATGTTTTGCTAATTCCATATTGATGCATCAGATATTGATAACAATGTGAGGAAAGTATTTGGAGCAGAAACTGACATTTTTCCTATTATTGAGTAACTCAAAAATATGAACATTTAATAGCCTGCTACTGATATTCAATTGAGATATGTTCATGAGTTCATACAACTGAAAAATCTATAGATCATTTCCTTAGTATCACACAAATTTGCATGCAATATTCTTTACCTGAAAGATATTTAAATTTGTTTCTAAAATAATGCATGAATTTTATACTAATAAAATAAAATAATGTAACAGTAACTATAACTATTAAACATGGAAATCCTCAAGTTAAAAGCATTCAAATACATGTTCAGAAATGGAAACTATAAAAGCAGTATCATGTTTTATTTTGGCCTATAATTTCCAAATTATACAGTAGCTTCTACTGTGATCATAAGGATTTCGTCTATTTTAGGTAAAAGAGGAGCCTGACCTGTATTAAGATGTTCAGGATCTGAACTCCTACAGTCCCCATAGTGTTATTAGCTGCTTTGTTCTTCTTTATCAGAAACTCAAAGGGTAATTCATGCGAGTCTGTCATTCCAGGTTATACTCTTGGCAAGAGTTTGCATTTTTGTGTTTGTAACTGTACTTAAGGGTAACATTAGCCCTCTATCAGTTGTGCTGATGATGAATGAAGTCTGTCTAACTATTTTTTTCTCATTTTTTGAATAGTTTGACTGTCAGGTAGAAATAATATTATTCAATATGAAGAAAATTAAATGAGAAAATAAAAACAGCATCATTTCTTCATAGGAGTTCTATTACCCTGTTGCAAAATGTAGAGCAAATTCTCTAGCTGCAAAGAATAAAGAGCTGTCACTTGTATCCTTAATAATGAAGAACCCCCTTCCTGCTAGAGTCACAGAGAAAAATCTTAAGGTACATTGTAGGTCTATTACCATTATGATGGCAACTTTGGTAGATTTAGCTTCAGGGGACATCCATGGCCATGTATGAAATGAGAGATACTGTGGGTATATTTATAATCTAAAAAAAGTTAAAGGTTAATAACATCCCTTTCCTTTTAAATTGCCATAGATCTTAGAGTTAGAGACACATTTAAAGACATCAGGTTCACTTCCTACGTGTTTTTCATCACATCAATTAATCTTAATAATTGATACTGGCATCCACTGTAGCAGCAGCTCACATCACTGCAAGCATGGCCCCAAACAAAAATTCTGTTACCTCAGAGTCCATGTGGCCATTGTATTGTGTGGAAATTTATATGTGTGTCTAGGTAAAAAGGGACATCATATATAAGTATACATATACTAATAAGTAAATATACCATGCATCCATATGTAGCAGATAATATACCTATGCATTTATTATATCCGATATGGCTATATTATTGGTTTTATTTGGAAGTGTAAAGCAAAAGAATTAAAGAATTACACTTTCTGAGGGAAAAAACAAAATATTTGCATCTTAATAACTATGTTCTTCATGAAATATCTTACATACTGATGAAAACTATGCATATATTTAATTGGATTATCTAGAGATTGATATACGAGTGTAAGTTAAAACAGACAGAAATAGCATAGCATTCTGTAACTTGGAGAAAACTACATAATGAGATAGAAAATGTGAATTGACTGATAAGAACAGACATTGGAAGTAATGTATGGAAGATACCATAAACATAAGAATATTTGCTTTTAAATTTATTTTTACGTCTCTGGGATGGGGAGTACTGTAATGAGGAAGGTGTGTTTCAGGCATTCCTGGGATATTTGCTGCCAAGGTCTGAAGATATGGTAAGCAATTGGAAGCCACTGGATCCAGTTTCTTAGACAAGTAAGTCACTGCTTGACTCCCCAGTTTCTTGGATTAAATCAACAGGCCTACTCCAATATCTCACTTTTCATATATTTACAGCATGAATGGGTGGGAAACATTCAAGATGTTGAGAGCCAGCAAATGGGTCAATTGTTTCCTTATTAGTTTGAAACACTAATCTGGTTCCCACAGCATTGTTTATGGCTTCATGCAGAGGCATGGCCATTGCAAGAAGACTGGGAATTCAGAGTTAACAGAACCTTGAAGCACACAGAAATTCCTTTTGCTGCTTTTTTGTCCTCCATCTAGGGAACTGGAATATTATCTTTTCTAGAATATGCTTAATCTTCATTTCCCAGCTTAAGCGATATCCAAGGTGTCTCCTTCCTGATCTGTGCCTTTTCCTTAGAGACCTGATAGCCTGAGTCTTGTATTAATTTTCATAGTTTAATAGGCACATCTCCCTATTGAATAGGTAGAGGCAGCAAGTAGGACATCATTCATGTACTACAACATGGTGAAGTCTTTGGGACAGCAATTTTCTAAGTCTTCAGCCAAGGCTTCTTTGGAAAACATTGGGTAATAATAACAATAACAATAACAATAATAATAATAATAATAAAATATTACCTTTGGCATGCTGGTTCAAGTTAATTTTCCTTTAGTCTCTGTCCATGAACTAAACAGATTGACTTCCCTCTGTCAGCTTTAAACAGAAGAGAGCATATTTGATACCCAAGTAAGTGGAAAAGCTAGGATACAAGTTCAATAGCATGTTCAAGATCCCAGGGTGCAATGTTTCCATCCAGATGGTAGTCACTCCTCCTGGATTTCCACACTGGGTGTAGAGGTGTATTGTTCCAGCACATCTGAAACTATGGTGCAATCCTTTCATCCTTTGCCATGGGAAATAATGCTGGACTGGGCCTCTAGTGAAATTGGGTATTGTTTCTGCCTCACTGGTGTGGCTCCTGGTCTGAGAGATATGACCGTCTTAGTTGTGCATTGACTAGTTCGGGTTTAAACAGTTCAAAGAGAGTTACTGCATGCATAGCTTCCTACACATCTTGGAGAGAAATCACCATTCTTCCTCCAGAGCAAGTCTCCATGGAAGTTATCCTAGTTCAAGTCTATGGCCACAGTGATTTCCACTTTTGATAATATATCTCTTCCAAAGAAGGCACTAGGGTTTTCTGGAATATATAAGAATCATGATGGACACCCATCTAGAAGTCCTGTGACGTGGAATCAGTATTTCTCAGTGGCCCCTATGGCTCCAACAAAGTATCCAACAAAGTGGTCAAAGTATGTTTAGTGAGCTTCTCTATAGGAAAAGTCCCTATGAAGATAGCTGTTCTTGTCCAGGATAAAGTCCATTGTTTGACAGCTAACATGTAGTTTGACCATGAGCTCCTATAGGCTGGTATTGATTAGGCTTGTTCACTCCCAGTCTGAGTCTGTCTTTCGGGTGACAGTCTCAGTACTGAGTGGGAACTTTCGTTTCATTGTGGCTAATGTAGGAGTCTTACTTCTTTTCTTTGGGTATTTGTTTCCTCTATCCCGGGAAACTCTTCCTGGCTCATTCTTTCAGTGTTCTTTTTCTTTTCAATAAGCATATTACACCCTGTCTAATTGCCTCTTGTAATCCTCCCTTCTTTTGGGATTTGGGGTACCTGAATTTTCCCCATCTTTCAGTATGAAAGCTGTAATTTTTTACTTTTTCTCTAAATACTTTTCCTTTTCTTTCCTTACATTCTTATCCTGGTTAATTACCATATTGGTAATGATATATATGAGCTAATCAATATTTATCCCTGCAAGCCCCTCTGGCTTTTGGACCTTTTAGTGAGCATCTGCTGTGCACTGTTGGACAAAAGCAATGTTGACCATTAACTAGTGTTCCCATGCCTCTGGGTTAAAAGGGTGGGTGTCCCACCCATAAGCATCACAGAGCCCTTCATAGATTTGGTTAAAGTATTATTAGGCATTGGGTTATTTCTCAAAATTTGGCATTTTAACGAGTCTCTGAGATCCATTCTGAACTCCCTCAAGGATGGCTAACCTCACTCTAAGAAGGGCCAGGAGCTCCTCTAGTGAGCTGGGATCTTATTAGGAATTTTCATCAGAAAAGGTGGTAGCAGCAAATAGCTCTAGTTTGTAGTATATTGAGGTACTTAAGTTATTAACCATGTATTGCTGCCTGGTAGATCCTACACCATTAATGTGAGGTAAAAGCATAAATAGCAGCTGTCAGCCATTGTCCCAAGCCCATTCAGGGTGATGGAATCATCACTTTCATTCTCATATCTGTTTTCTTTTATCCAGAGTTTAAACAGGTAATCCTTAGCTATTCCTACTCAGTCTTACTCTGGAGCTAGAAATCCAGAGTTACCTGATCAAGAAGTTAAAGAGGTCCGTTCTGTCTGAAAGCTTAAGGGTCACGGGTCCTTAGCATCTCTTGCAGAGGATTAGTTTAATCTGCCTACTCCAGGGGTCTTACCTGACCCTAAGAGCACCTTGCAACTTTCTCCTCCACCTGTGCAGGAATCCCTTAATCTCAGACTCTGAAGCTCTCTTTGTTCTCGTGGAAGGACAGCTTGGAATATTTTCAGGGGTACACACTTCTTGCTTTCTGGAGACAAAGCACAGTACAATATGGAGATAGGGGTTTCTCCTTACCCAATGATGGGTACGGTGGTGAAATCCCAATGGAACCTCTAGAATGTTTTAGGAATTATAGAAAATAGCTAATTAAATTGTTTAACCAGTATTTATATTATCTTTAATTGGTTTGGTGGTGTTAATCCTTAACCCGCCATTGTAAATGAGTACACACAGACATAACATGAATTTTAACAAGCCTAGGCCTGAATTGTGCAATCCTAGCCCATCTAAGCTAGCTCATAATTCTAATACCCAAATATGACCCTATATATACATATGTCCCTTTGGACTATTATTCTCCACACTAAGCCAATGGTCCAGGCCACGTGGAAGGATCTTTAATCTACCTCATGGCAGGTCCTCCTTGTCTACTCCTGGCTTTTCTCCAGCAACCTTCTTCTTCACAAGATGTTCTCTCTCTCTCTCAAAAAGCACGCACACACGCCTTAGTCCTGCCTTCCTCTGTCTTTGCCCAATCCCCAGGCCTCAGCATTTATTTAACCGATCAGTCAATTAAGTAACAGACAGTAAACAGGATCAATTAACATTTAGGATGCTTAACACCACCCCATCATTTTCCACATTTTGTCTAATAAAAAGGCTAAAATTCTTTAACTTGTATAGTAAAATCAACAAGAACAAATCTGAAACAATCAAGAAAACCATATATAAAAGTACATATTAGCCTATTTATATCAGGCAATCTTGAAGAAGAAAAAACTTATCTATCTTGGTGTGTCTAAAGTTCTGAACCTAAATATTTTTATCATATACTATATTTCCTTTTAAATCCTAAATAACTCAAGATCACTTGAAATTTTATAGCTATGTCTTGAACCCCATCAAAGCGATAGGAAGGGATAAAGTCATTATTTGAGTGAATAGGAAGCACAGAAGAACAGCTTCCAAAAGGAAAAAGAAATGACAGTTTGTTGCCTAGACAGTTCCAAATATCTCTCAATACCATTGGAGCATCATCTTCAGACTTCTGGCCAAGCATATCTCACAGACATAGTTGTACAGCAGGAAATAAGGATTTTCCCATTCTGTCTCTGCAGAATCAGAACATCAACTTACCTGCATTTAAGCTCTGGTCCATCTTTGGACTGTATATAGTCTGTTGAGAAAGCAGGGACATTTTTGTCCAGTAGGAATATCTCCTTATGGGAGATTGCCTTTGATGCTCATTGTTTTCTTCCAAGTCAATTGGGAGTTGTCAGGAGCTGACTATCTTAAAGTCAAACAATTCTTAAAATAATAATATCTTTAAATGCCATTTTCTGTACATCTCTGAGGGTTTTTAAGACATCTATTGATTTATAAATTTATCTATCTATCATCTTGAACAAGCAAACTATAAAATTCTATCAAAATTACTCTTAGTTTTTATCAATATACAAAATTTTATACCAATGCATCAAAAGATAACCTTATTTTTTATTTTAAGAATAACAACAGTTTTAAGTTTAAGAGCAGATTCAATAACTATCCTTATATCTTATCAGTTCAATATTATATACATATATTCTTTTTTTTTCAAGTCCTCTTCCCCTATATAAGAGAGAAAGAAGGATAGAGAAAATAAAAAAGAAATAGAAAAGTCCTTGTGTCTAACCTCTTATACCTTGCTTAATAAGACCATTTAATAATTTGTAACCAATCCCCCTAAACAACATCTGTAACATATTAAATGACCAAAATATTATCACCCCACCTTTTGGGAATGGGAAGTTGCTCTCTTAAAATTGCTTCCTGCTGAATTGGGATGTAGAAAACCTGTTTGTGGGCTCAAATAAAATAGAAAAAAAGTGGTTAAGCAATTTAATAGTAACTTTTGTTGTCCAGTCTCTATGTGGTCAGCAATTTGAGTGTCCTGAGCAGTTTGTAGTATGAAGTTGATCTTTGGGTGGGAAAGTTCAGGGCTTCACTGAAGTCCTGGATAGAACACTCTGTGAACTGGAACATCTGGCTTGTCTTGTCTTCTTTGGTGTTTGGTCCCTTTGCTCTGAAAATATATAATTTCTCACAATTAACATATCTCTGTATTTTTTCCTTTGAGACAGGATTTCTCTGTATATCCTTGTCTTGGATATATTTTGTAGACCAGGCTAACCTTGGTCAAGGTCAGAGATCCATCTGTTTTGTCTTCCAAATGTTGGGATTAAAGGCATGTACAGCACACCCAATGATTAACATATCTCCCCTAGGGTCTAATATTTCTCTTGAAACCAGTTTTCCAGTAGGAGCCCCACATCTAAGGAGACTGACTTGTGACCCCTTTCTTTTTATATCTTTAAAAATCTCTTATATTTTAGCATTGGTAAATGACAAAAATATCCTTTTATCTCCCAATATAGGAAAACCAAAGACATCTAAACAAAAATCAAGCAAAGAAAGAAGAACATTCCAAAAGCCTTGGTCTAATTGTCATCCCATGTTGTAATTAAAGTACTGTTTATTATTCCTGAAATCTAGCTTTGACTGTATATCCTTGGTGGGCCTTTCCCAGATACTGTTGAACTGTTGATAAGCACCTAGTGCTCAGGCATCTGTGAATTCCCACTGCTATCTTTTGTATCTGGGTGGGCCTCCTTCCTTCCCCTATTGTTATTGTCAGAAACTTAGCATTCCATGTGTAAGCTCTCTCCCTTACAGATATCCTTAAGCCTATTCTAGTTAAATCTTTCTCAAAAAGCATACATAGAACCACAATTGTCAGTGTAAAAATTATCTGTGTGTTAAGAGAAACAAACGCAATTGGAATGCAAACATATTGAGACATTATGAATTTCTCCATTTTTAATTTAGGTGGTTAATTCCATTGATGACGTTGTGTTAAGTATTCTAAATGTTGATTGTTCCTGTTTGCTGTTTGTTACTTACTTTGACTCTGATTGTTTAAATAAATGCTGAGGCCTGGAGATTGGGCAAAGACAGAGGTAGGCAGGACTAAGGTGCACAGGCTTTTTGAGAGACAGGGAGAATCTTGGGAAGAAAAAGGTTGCCAGAGAGAAGCTAGAAACAAACAAGGAGGACACACCATGGGGTAGATTAAAGAAGATCCTTCCACATGGCCTGAAACATCAACATAGAGTGGCAAATAATAGTCCAAAGGGACGTATGTATATATGGGGTCATATTTGGGTAATAGATTATGAGCTAGCTATCATAGGCTAGTATTGTATAACTTCAGCCTAGGCTTGTTAAAATCCACATGGTGTCTGTGTATATTCATTTATAATTATGGGTTAAGGACTAACAGCCTCCGAAACAATTTAAAGATAATATAAATACTGGTTAAATCCTTTAATTGGCTATTTTTTTCTATAGGGAATTTGTAGGAAAACTGAGTCATTGACCCTTTTTCTAGCTGGAGAAAGGAAAGTTTATTTCCTTGGTAGCCCATGCCTGGATCACATTATAACGGAATTGGTATTGAGCCTTTGGTCCAACAATCTTTCATTATGATGGAGAGCAGAAGAAAGTACAAGGACAAAAATACATGCAGGTAATACATGGTAGTAGGGGGGCAAGTTTAAATTTTTGTTACTTCATATACCCAGTGCTTCATATTCTTCGAGTGTGGCAGTTCAATAGAACTGTCTTCACTACTGGAACATTTACTTTGTTTCAATATGCATCAGCTAAGGTATTTTCTAACACAGTTAACATTTCTAGGAAATGTTTGTATCTGGCGTCAGTGTGAGAAAATCTAGAGAGGAAGGACTGGAGATAAGACATGATCAATGTGCTACAGGAGGTCAGACGTTGTCTTAGGGGACACTTAGGAAATGTCTAGGCCCAGAAAGAAGCATGTAAGTATCAGCTATAGAAAAGAGATGTTTCAGAGAACAAGTCACACAATTTTGGAGGCTCTAAAGCCCTATGGTGAGTCATCTACAAACTGGAGAACTGGGGAAATCAATTACTAATTCACTCCAAAACCAAAGAACTATGTAACTGGACAGTGACAGAAAATAAGTCATGCAGTCTAGTGCCATCTTTTTTTTTTTTTTAATAAGTACTTTATTTTTTTTCAAGTTACATCTCAGTCGCAAACCCTTCCCTATTCCCCCTTCTTGTCCCACCCTTACACCCTCTTCCCCCCCCCAACAGCTTCTCTTTTCATTCCAACAAATGGTTCTTTCTCT
>CAJQZJ010032984.1:3403732-3423600 GCA_907164525.1 Lophiomys imhausi | reverse complement strand
CAAGACAGGGTAGGTTAGTCCTTCACAATCCCTGCTCTACAATAAATATCTGTCAGAGAAACAGGACCAAAAGGCTGAAGACTGATGCTGGAATGTATGGAGAGAAAATGGGAACTGTCTAGTGCCATCTTAACCAACATTTCCAAAGTCAGAATGTAGAAGAAAAGAGTGTCACAGCTTCATAAAAATACAAGTTCTTTCTCTTACCCATCTGTTGTACTCAGCTTTTCAATGGATTAAATTTCATTAATTAATCAATTTTTTGGACATCCCAATTGCAACACCTATCCCTCCTCTCCTCCCATCCCCACCCTCCCACCCACTTCTCCTATAACCCTCCCCACACCAGGTACCAATCCACTCTGGCACATCAAATCACATTGGTACTAAATGCCTCCTCTACCACTGTGGCAACACAAGGAAGCTCTGGTAGGAAAATGGAATGACAATGTTGGACTGCTTGATCCTCAAGTAGAGCCTCTAACAATTGGAATGGGGAGCATCTCTGACTTGGACTCTGTTCCCTTCCTCAGGACACCTCCATAATTTGACAAAGGTAAATCATACTATATCTACTGATTTAAAGATTGACCTCATAAGACACCCTCAGATTCACTCACATAAATATCTTAATACTTATCAGAATGTGTTTTCCCTAGTGTTTTGACTCAATATTAGAGGTTACAATCATGTGATTGCCAACTGAATATATGAAAGTTAATACATGGAAAGAAAGTAGGCTACAGATCTGAAAGCTGAGAGTGAAAAAGAACATACTCAGGTCACAAGACAAAAGATAAAGAGCCCAAGCTTGAGCCTTCTGGGTTGAGCTTGGGACTTGCAAGGGAATTAAAGGACTCTCTACCACACTTTCCTCTTAGATCAAGGTAGAAAAATCTCAGGATAGTAAACTACTCCTGGATAGATCCTTGTGATTTTCAGTGACCAAAATATACCAAACTGTAAGAAAAACAATACATACTTCAGCCACAGGTATATACTGAAATATGTGATCCAAAATAGAGTATGGGGAAATCATTAAGGAAATACAGAACAGAATCATAAAAAATGAGAATTACAGATTCATTATATGATAAAGCACATATGAAAATATAATTAATCAAAATGAAGTTAAAAAGATAAATACAAATGACTGAACTCATTTTGACAACACCTGTACCAAAATTGATATCATACAGGGATGAGCCAATTTTCAATGCTGGGACAATAAATAAGTTTATGAAGCAGTGCATAGTTTTTCAGCATAATATTTTTATTGATAATTGATGAATTTCAAATCATGCACCCAGATCACACTTCTCAATCCTCCTAAATCTGGACCCCTCACTTGAGACTCCTCCCTCAAAAAACAAAAACAACACCGACAAAAATGCAAGTACAATTTGTGTTACCCATATACTCCCTGGAGCATGGTCATACTCCCAGTGGCCTTCCCCTTGAAGAAAACTGAGTCTTTTCCTACCTGCACTCCTGCCAGAAGCTCTCAGTTGTGGAGAGCCATACTTCCGCATTCTTTTCACAGTTTTTTCAGTTCTTTTCAATGACACCTTCTCTAGGCTGTCACTTTTTTGGTGTGAGAAGGAAGGGGTTGTTATAGAAACCTTCAATGTCCCTGTTTCTGAACTGTAAGTTTGCAGTTTACTGATACCATCGCAAACATAATTTACTTGCCCTTTACAGTCAGTGGGAGCATGGATCTTGGGCATCCACATGGTCTCTGGCATCAGCACATGCCATGGACCTCAGAATAGTCTCCAGTAGCAGTACTGACCATGGACATTAACATGGACCTCTCCTACAGCATGGACAGTGGACACCATCTTAGCCCCCAGGAGTATCACTTGCCAAACACATCAACATGGCTTCATGTGACAACACACACCACAGACATCTGCATGGACTTTGGTGGCTATATGGGCCACAAACCCAGACATGGATAGCCTTCAATGGCAGCATGGACCATAGATATTAGTATGGCCCACAGGGACCCAAAAGGGTACCCTTATTTTTTTAATGTTTATTACTTCAAGTTACAGCTCCATCACAATCCCTCCATCCACTCCTCCTGGCCCCACCCTCCCACCCTCTCCCTTCTCTCAGAACTCATAATTCTTTTTTTGAATAATTATGCCTCAACTATGAAAATTATAAGGTACAGCATATATTCCCCATGTCAAGTCCATACATATTTGTCAACTAATATTAATATTAACTATCTATCTCCATAAGTTTAAAGTTCTATACCTAACTCAGTTTCTATCCTAACCTGCATTACCAACTTAAAAACATCTTCTTAGAGCTAGAACATCCATTTAATTCCTAACCAACTTAAAATTTAACTGTGAGACTTCAACTATCTAGTCTTCAACCACATCAGAGACCTGAGAAGGATAAATATATCTGATTATACAGGAAGTGCAGAGCCAGCAACTTCCAAAACTAAGAAATGACAGAAAACTGGCTGCCTAGACAGTACTTATTTTCAATCAAATAAAAATATAAAACTTTTAAGATACAAAATAATGGCTCTACTATATAATATTACTTCTCAAATGTGAGGTAAACAAGGATGATAACAATGAATGTTCCAAATTTGACAGAGAAAAGCCCACAAATTTCAAACTTACACAAAAACTGCAATTGAGGAAAGCTGGAAACAGGAGAGGTAGTCTTCCCTTCAGAAGAACATAATAATTCACTGTCCAATGCCAAATGGCCAGCCATGAAAACACACACACACACACACACACACACACACACACACATATATTTATTTATTTATGCACACATATATATATATTTATGCACATATATATATGAATATACAAACACACATGCATCATATATGTATGCATATATGCATGCAATAACAATTATTGAAATGGAGGCTATTATTTTGAAGGACAGTGGGGTGGGGTAAATTAGTGGTTTTGGAGAGAGAAAAGGGAAGGGAGAAATGTCAGTATATTATAAACGGAAAAATAAAACAGAAAACAATGAGCAAACTAGATGGACTGTTTTAAAAGACAGACAATAAGTTAAAAATGCAAAACCTAATCAAAATACTAAAGAGATAGTGCAGGAAGTAGAGGCTATTGAAGGCAGTGATTCTAATGAGAAGGTATATATGTCTAACTAGACTCTCAGAAGAAAATAGAACAGAAAAGATATGATTAAAGAGATAATGTCTATTTTTTCCAGAAATAACACATACATGAATGGTTTTATACAGAAATAGAACCAAATGAAAAGGGAATTTTATGGAAAAGAAAGATGATAGATACATGGAGAGAGAGCTAGATATATCTACAATTAGACACATTTCAGTAAAAATAGCTCTTCTACTAACATGAAAAATTAATCAATAATACCTGTCTTAGTACCATCAAAGAAGGCCAAAGAGAGTGAAAAAAAAAAATCTCCAAGTGCAGGATTTGGAGCTATTGTCAAGTTATACTTAGGAATTCCATAAATGGGACAAGGAGAGCTTAGTTTTACAATGAACGAAAATTCTATTTTAAACAAATCCTCCCTCTGGCCAGTTTATGAAGAATATATTGCAGAGGGAAATTTAATCAATAATAAGTCTCTGAGTTAAAAATAGGGAATGAGTAAATGAAAGAAGGAGCAAGAATGGTAGTGAATGTCTTCACAAGAACGCATACTGTTAGATGTACAACACTCTCTTGACTCCTAAACAACTCAAAATTTAATTATGAGACTTTATCTATCTGTTCTTCAATCACCTCAGAGACCTGAGAGGGATAAATATATCTGATTTTATAGGAAGTATAGGGTCTGCAGCTTCCCAAACTAAGAAATGACATAGGAATGTACGTTAAGCCATATAACCCTCATAACTGTGGCCTAATTACCTCTGTTGTACTGTATTGTATTTATTATTATAAGAGAAAGAGCCATTTGTTGGACTGAAAGGAGAAACTGTAGGGGGAAATAAGATATACCTTAAACTTAAAAGAAAAAAAAAAGGGAAGAGGATGGGGGGTTGAGGGTGGGAGGGTGGGACTGGAGGGGAATAGGGAGGGGACTGAGATTGAGATGTAACTTGAAGAAATAAAAAATAAAGAAAAAAAAGAATGCATACTGTTATGTGTTAAGTGTGCAGATACACTTCTAAACAAATACAATATGCCCTTTGGAAACTTACATCTTGGTGGAGAAAGATGAAAAAATAATGCACCAAATAGAAGAAAAAGAAAGCTCATTATTTAATTAAAATTAATGTAATTTTTAAAGTAGTGTAAAAATTACGATGCCAAAATAAATTTTAAGATATTGTGTTGATATATCTATTTCAGAAAACAGAGAAATGTAAGTTCTCCAAGTTCTTTACATCTTTTAGAAAATGTGCAATAGATTTTTGAATTTACTGAGTATGAATGGTAAGTTATTAAGGCAAGCTCTGAAAAGATTAAGTTAAGATTGTGAAACTAGAAACAAGAAAATTCAAAGTAAAATCCCCAAAGAATTTTCAACACAAATACAGTTAAAATTAAGTATTGTAATAATCAAAAAGTGAAAACAACCTAGATGTCCTTCAGCACAAGAATTGATAAAGAAAATGTGGTACCTTTACACACTGAAGTATTACTCAGCTGTTAATAAAAAATAGACATATTGAAATTTGCAGACCAATGGATAGAAATCGAAAAAAATCCCAGAGGAAGGTAAACCAGACCCAAAAAGATAAATATGTTATATACTTATATGTGGATACTATGTTAAATGAACGATAACCAAGCTACAATGAATACTCTCAGAGAAGTAAGATACAGTAGAAAGGATTAGGTGAGGACACATGGACCTCCCTAGGAGGAGAAGATAGAATAGATTTTATGGGTGAACTGAGTACAAGGGGGATGGAATGAGAGGATCATGTGAGAAACAGGGGAAATGTGGTTAAGTGAGGAGAGAACTAAGGGGCATATGGAGGGTATCATTGAACACTAGTGCACAGCATACTTCCTGAAATGTATAAAGGTGATCCAAATGCTGTTTCCAAATACTGAGGGAGACAGAGTTGCCACTGGCCATCTCTTGTTCGCCAAACAAAGTTTCCAGTATTGGAACTGGGTTACATTCCATTGAGTTTTTGGTCAAAGAAGTTCCATGAAAATCCCCAAATAACCCATGCTGTGGCCAAGATAATAGGTTGTTCTCTTCAATCTGAAAGCAAGGACCCATTGCTGAAGACAATAGCCACACAAGGCATTGAACATGGAGAGGTCTAGCTGGTGCCTACATAGAACCTTCATACCTCTAGTGCCTTTGGAACAGAGAAGTACTCTGAAGGCTACCAAAACAGAAATTTAAACACCAGCACAGCCACAAAGAGAAACCCTTTAATCTGCAATCTGAACTGCTTACAAAATATACTAAGCCAATGGTAGCATAAAACTTGTGTAGGAACCAATTAATGTCAGATTTGACATAAGGCACCTACTCCATGAGATATAACACGTATGAGATATGAGACAATGCATGGATGACCAAGAACCACAAATAAGACAGCCAAGAGACTGATGGTAAAACACAAGCCCAAATGAGGATATAGAAATAATCAATTAAACCAGGCAGTGGTGGGTGGCACACACCTTTAATTCCAATACTCAGAAAGCTGAGGAAGGCAGATCTTTATGAGTTCAAGGCCAGGCTGGTCTACAGAGTGAGTTCCAGGACAAGCAGGGATATATATATATATATTGAAAAAGCAATAACAAAAACAAAAACCCAAAATCAGATCAAAGCAGAAATCAATTAAAGAAAAATACATAAAAGCAATAAAACAAATCAATAAAATATTAAGTATTATCAACAAGTATAATAATATCAAGTTCAGAAAATCAAATAAATGCAATAAATATTAAGGAAGAATAATGATAGAATATATTGATGGATGTATTCTGAAGAAAAAAATCTCAGTTTTCTTGCTTGTGTTTGGAGTGGATGGCAGAGATATTTATTAGGTTTAAAAAAGTAGGTGTCTGACAGTTGCCACCTATAATCTGAGCCATGGGGAAGTAAAGACTTATGAGCTCAAGGCTACCCATGCATAAAGAGATTGACTCAAAAACAATGATAACAAAACTGGAGTAGAATTCTGCTGATTTTTATTTGGTTTTGAATGATGTACATTCATAATTTTAAACATAATAGGTGTGTTCATTAAAGTTTCAAAGACTAAATGTGCAGATTGTTTATCTGAAACCCACTTCTACTGAGTGTATGGAGTCTCAAGCTATGGATTAAGCATTGAAATACATGGCATTGTATATTTTTCTTACCTTAATACTGCCTATCACTGCAAATTTTCTTTTTTTTTCTGTCTACATTTTTTGTTTTTGTTTTCTTTCTTAGTTTGTTCATTTGTTTTAATTTTTTTGGTGTCTTCTTCCCAACTCTGTTCAACCATTTTCTTCAGTAGATTAACAGCCAAAGGTCTGTTACTCATCCAAATGCCACAAAATATTCACCACTGAATTTGAAATATTTATGAAAGTGTATACAACAGACATTTTAAAGTTTGCCGATGATCCTTATATTAAATCACCCCTAAAATTTCATACATGTGAGAAAATACATCTATATTTTATTTATATTATACTTACTTATATCTTATAGTAGAAAAAGCTAACTTACATGATCATTAAATTCATGTAAGGAAAACACTATGTAGTGGTTTTGTTTTTGTTTTTAATAGGGACTATACTTGTTTGTTTTATTATTATACTGCTAAAATAATATGGCCAAAAAAAATGAAAAAATAAAATACCAACTTAGAGAAGAAATGGTTTATTTTGGTTTATGGTTCCAGAGTAATAGAGTCCACAATCTTAGAAGAGAGGGTAGGGGTGGGTGTCAAAAGGGGCGTGGCAATAGGTGGACTCAGCAGCAGGAATAGATAGCACATGTTTATGCACAAGCAGAAAGCAGAAGCAGTAAACCGGAAATGAGACAAGACTACAAACTCTAAGAACCTTCCTCATGCAATTTATAAGGCTCCATAGCCCCCCCTAAACAGCATCAATAATGGAGAAACAAGTGTTCAAATACATAAACTTATGGAGTGGGGGAGGCATCATGCAAATCAACTCTAGGAATAACTCACTGTTTTCGAATTGTTATTCACACATCTGCCATCATTCAACCCAAGTTAGCAACAAAGAAACAGAGAAGAGTATCCCTTTCACGGAGCTGCTGATATCAGTGGGACCACTCATTCGGAGCTACCAATCATCTCCTAGAAATATATGGACACAGCAGAGTACAAAGGAAGAGCTACAGAAGACGAAAGGGCTCTAATCTCCAAGGACAGAGAGCCCAGGATCCGAAAACAGACACTACCACTGAGTCATTCTACCCCAAGGTTGAACTTCCTAGAAGCTCACAGCAAAGGCAGAGACTCTGGGGTACTAACTGATGTGAAGAGAGCATCAGAGAGAACTAAGCACACTACACTGCTTAGCACAGTGCTGTGCCAGAAACTCAACAAAAAGGGAATTGGTCTAACCCTCTCTGGGCCATACAAATGTCAAACTTCGAGATGCAAATTGCACCTACTCCACCAATCAGTTTTGCTACATAAAACATCTCCCACAGGGGAATAAAAAGACTCATTCTGCCAAGGAAGAAATATTGACTGGCATTATCTTGTCTTGAATTTTTCTTCCTTCTTCTCCTTCTTCTTCTTCTCTCGCACACCTCCTGCTCCTCCTCCTCCTTCTACTTATTTTTGGTCAAATATAAATTTATTATACTTATTTTTTGTTGTTTTTATTTTTGGTTAAACTTTCAATTTCTATTATTTTTTTCTTTTCAGTGTCAGGGATTGAACCTAGAACCTTTGATATTCAAGTTCTCATGAAGTGCTCTTCCACTGACATATATTTCCATCATTTTATGAAGATTTTTTTCCTTCTTTTATTTTCCTTTTCAGTTTTAACTTTCCCTTATTCATTCATGTATTAATAATCTTCCTTTAATTTGTATATTATCCAACTCCATCACTCAATCTTTTGTTATACTATTGTGAACTCCCCACTGTTCTTCCTACCATAGTCCTTAAACTTTTCTTCTCATACCTGTTTCTCGCCCTTTTTCTATCTTCTATGTTTATCTCCCATTATTTCTTAAGCATAACTTTGTACATTTTAAAAATCTCTGTATTCTGTATACTAAGGCATACTACCTGTCCCTCACAAGATATTTATAATATTGAACTTTTACTCAATTACTTTAATTAAAATGTGTACCTTCACCCATGCTGTATACCTTCTATTCCTAACTAATAATCTAGTGTACAACGTAATATTCTCGCTTACTTTTTCCTCAACAGTATTATACTTAAGGACCACTCTTACTAATTTGCTAGGACAGCATTTTCTCTGTGGGACTACCATCATTTATGGTTGGTTCTGTACTTAACATTCTTCTCCTGGAATAATATAAGGGTATTAGTTTTAATTTTTAAAATGTCACAATTTTCTATTAAACTTCCTAGTTTGGAAAAAAATTGAGACTGGACTATTGTATTTATTTTACAAGCTTTATGGCACAACAGCTGAGCAGTATTAATATATTTTAATCCTCTAAGACAACCTACTAGCCAAAATCTCTGCGACCCTTGCATTTTATGGTTTTCTCTGCTCCAGCTGCTCTCACATAATGTTTCCTGGACTTCTCCTCATGGCTGACTACCAACTTCTTCTCTCTCTCCCCCTCCCCTGGATGGTGGGAAGTCCAGTCTTATTCTCTCCCCTGTTCAGATATTGGTTGATCAGCTTCTTTATTGACAGATCAGGGAACATTTGGGGACCAAAGTTCACACAACATTGAGACAAGAGATTATCAGAATAAGGATTACAACCAGATATGGGGGCAAGGAAATCAGCATTTGAATGTTTCCACGGTGTAAAATAACATTATGCTTATGTCAGAGTTTCAGCTGAGCAAGAAGAAATACAGACATGGACGAAAATGTGAGCTGTGCAACTCAGCTGTAATTACCACATCTTACGCTCCATTAAATATTACTAGCACTTCAACTTTTACTGGTGAATTCTGCCAGACTATTAAAGAAAATTTATTCTATAAAAGAGAAAGGAATATTTCTCAATTGCTTGTAGGAAGCCAAGTTTCCCTGATGCCAAACTGAGATAAAGATACACATACAAGGGGGGAAAAAATCACAGTCCAGTCTCCTGATGAATGTGCATGCAAAAATTCTTAGTTTAATATGTAAAAAAATGAATGCAAGACCTCACAAAAAACATCATTTATCCACCATAGAAAAGTCTTTTTTTTTTTTTTAGAGATGCAGGGATGGTTCAATATTTGCAAAACAGTAAATACAATATATCACATCAAAAGACTTTAAAGAAAGAAACGTCAAGATCGCATCATTAGTTACAAAACAGGCTTTTGACAAAGACTAATATGCCTTCATTATAAAAGCATGGGAATACTTGGAATAAAAGGAACACACCTGAGTATAATGAAGGCTGTATAACAAGCATATTATCATAGCTATATTAAATAAGGAACATATGAAAGCATTTCCATTAAACTCAGAAATAGACAAGGGTTTCCACTTCCTTCACGTTTATTAAATATAATGTTTGAAGAGTTAGTGAAAGGTAAGAAATAGAAATAAAAGAAATACAACAGGAAAAAATTTAAAAGTATCCTTTTTGTATGTTATACAATTCTACTTATCAGAGACACTAAAGACTCTGCCAGACAGGGAGCTAGCTCAGTTGTTAAAGTGTTTTCTTTGCAAGCATGAAGAATTAATTTTGATGCCCATGTTAAAAACCAAAAGCTAAGCATTATGGCTAGCTCTTGTAAGAACATTGCTGGGGATGTGGAGAAAATGGGATTACTAAGGTTTGCAGGCCAGTGAGAGACCCTGTCTCTGTTAAACCAAAGTGTATAACTCCTGAGGAATTATAGTATGCAGGTTGACCTCCATCCCTCTTGTCTCTGAATCCACAAAAACATACATTCATACAACCATAACACACAAACACAGTCAAACACACTCACATATGCACATATACACACCATGAACACACACACACACACACACACACACACAGAGAGATATTACCAGCATACTCTTAGAGCTGATAAACACCTTCAGCAAAATAATATGTATAATTAGTACACAAAATAAATATTATTCTATATACTAATTATGAAATTCTGAGAAAGAAATTAGGGAAACTATATTATTAAAATTGCACAATAAATAAATAATAATCAAACAAACCTTGGAACAAACCTAACAAGAAAGAAGATATGCACAAGAGAACTTAACACTGAAGAAAAGAATTGAGATAGATACCAGAAGACTGAAAGATGCCAATGCACATGGACTGAATGAACACTAACATTTTTTAAAGTGGCTATGCGGTCAGAAGACAATTTAGAGAGTCTTTAGAGTGCTTATAAGAATTCTAATGACATTCTTTACAAAAAGCAATCTTATAATTTGTACATAACTACAAAAGACTACAGGAAGCTGAGGAAAGAATCAGTCCCAAGAAAAAAAGAACGACGCTTAAAACATGAAAGTACCTGACTTCAAGTTGAACTGCAAAACCATAGAGCCAGCATCCTACTGGCACAGAAAAAGATAAGTACTTCAATGGGATAGGTAGAGAACACAAATGAAAGCTCATATAACTGAAGACACATGAGTTTTGACGTCAAAGTGCATTGCAGTGTTTATTCACAATGCTAAAGTTATGGACTCAACTCAGATGCTTATCAACAGGGTAATTGATAAAGAAAATGAGTTATAGGCACACAATTGAATTTTTTAATCCACATAGAAGAAAGTCATGTTTTCATATAAAGAATACAACTGGAGACAGTCTTATGAAGAAAATTATGGTCAGCTACAAAAAGTCAAATATAGTATTTGTGAGTCATAGATAATATAGATACATAAATTCATATATGTACATATGACATGTTAGAAGCAAACTTGTCTAGGGAACAAAACAAAACAAAAGGGAGGGGAAAGGACAAAGAAAGGAGTGTAATTGGGTACACAGAAATGTTCAAGGTAAATTATACACTTTCATGGAAATAACCATTATATTAAAAAAAGTCTGTAAATCATTGAAAATACTTGCTCAGGGGATGATTGATGCCCTTTTATGTTTCATAAACAATTACTTGGATATACTCCACATCTTCTTTTTCCTAAGTGCTTTAATACTCTGATTTACTGAATAACTACAGTCAATGAAATGTTTTTGGCATATTTCTTACTATACTTAGTGGTGATCAAAATTAAAATTAAATATCCCATTCTCTAAATAAATAATCTTTCAATTCATTGAAATATATTTATCTTTCCTATTAAAAAGGCCCTGCTAGTTTAAATATTGCATCCATTGAACAGCCCTTTGCTTTAAAAAAGAAATATGTAATAAAACAGTATATTTTATTGTACAAAACTGTTGGAGGAAGGTCTTACACAATGGTTCTCAGAGGCTGATTTCAGTGCTCACAGATCTGGTTACTGCCCTTTCTGAGGCACTCTCTGATTGGTTAATGGAAGTCACTAAAGGTCCATTTGCATAATTAATTAATTTAATTACTTTGGGCACTATTTGTAGAAAAAATGTCTAATTAAATTATTTACTAGCATTGAGATTATATTTAATTGGTTCAGTGATTATTAATCCTTAACCCACCATTATGAATGAACACACAGAGACCGCATGGATTTTAACAACCTTGGACTTGATTGTGCAATCTTAGCCCATCTAAGCTAACTCTTAATTCTATTCCCTGAATATGACCCCATATATACATACATCCTCTGGATTGTTATTACCCACACTATGCCGATGTTCCAGACCACATTGAATGATGTTCTTTTCTCTAACCCATACCCATAGTGTGTGTCCTTCCTGCTCTTTCTTTGTTTTGCTGTTTGTCTTCTACCATGAACTTCTCTGCTTCAGAAGCCTGCCCCTTGGTTCCGCCTACCTCTGTCTTTGCCCAATCTCAGGACTCAGTATTTATTCAACCAATCAGAGACAATGATTAGAAAACAAAGTATCACACAGCAAGCAGGACCAATTAATTAACATATAAAATGCATATCATCACCCCATCACCCATTAGCTGGGCAGAAAGAGTATAGGAAAGAGGAACTTCCTGGGAAGAACTTAGGAACTCTGGGTTTACACAGAGGAAACTAACTTACTGCCAGGACTCAGTAGCAGCATGACATCTTTGTGTGAGCTTTGTGAGCCCTGATGGTATAGTGTGCAATCCCAATATGGCTGGTTGGGATTGGTGGTCAGGTTAATTTAGATTAGCTAGTTGAGATTCTTCCAAGCTAAACCCTAAACATTGAAACATTAAAAGGTCTTGGTGTATTTAATTGTTTGGGAGAAAAGCCACCTTGATTTCAGGCCATCAGCTAAGGAAAGTCAGGCTGGCTGCAGGTCTCCCACAAAGCCCCAGTGGCTGCCCTGCCAGGCCAATGCCAGGTACTCCACTGTCATAATATAGCAGTTTATAGTTATTAATAAATGTATTTGTTAGCAAGGTTTCAGTTTCACAAAACTGTCAAGTACTTGTATAGATAAAATACAATATTTTTAAATTTGAGACACTGAAGCATCATTGTCAAGTTATCTGATGCTTTCATTGTATTTGGCCTTTATGTTTTGATTAAACTGTGGGAAAATGCCTATTCACGTGTGTATCTTGAATGAGGTTATAATGAAGCCATCACAAAATGTGCACTTTTATAAGCTTGATATTGTCTCTTTTTATCATATTTGTATCACCATCTGTGACAACTACACCTTCCTGGTGTTCTATGAATCGTTTTTTTTTTTTCAAAAGATAAGAGCATTGCTGATATGATTCCTGTGACCGTGTGTTTAACAAGGATTCTTTTTTTGAAAAAATAAAATACCTGGCTTGTGAATCAGAGTACTTGTGATCAATAGCTTTTTTCTTTAATAATATTTTGTTTCTTTCTATTTTTGTATTTTACACTCTATAAACACCAACACTACAATTGTCACAAACATATTCTATAATATTTCTCCAAGTATTATATCCAAATAAAATAGGTTTAGCAATTTTATAATCAAAAGAATTGCAGTTGTTAATACTCTTTACCACATGATATAAAATCCTTCACTTTATTCTCAATTTCACATAGCTGTCCAAGGGGAAGACACAAGGAACCATGTTTCTGCCATCTAAAGAGCTTCATGAATGATAGAGAAAGAATAGCTCATGTTTAGAGTAGGATTTCCTACAGTTAAGTGGCATATATGTTATAAAAAGATCATTAGGAAAATTCCAGTCATTTTCTGATCTCTTTTTATGAGGTCAGGTAGAGATAGCATCTGCCAATCCCTAATAAAAAGAGAAATATAATAATAGAATATTGGGGTATAGGATGCTGAGAGTTGTCAAAACCAAGGAGAAATAGACATGGGAAGAGAACTTCTGATCTGCCAGATCAGAACAAGGCACATGTAGACTCAGCGTGAGAGATGGAGATTCTTCACCATTAAACAACTAACTAAAAGAACAACAAACGCCCTCAGAACAAGCAAAACAAAAATAAGGTAAACATCACCTGGTTTTTAATTGGAGCTATGGCATGCAAACTGAAACTGACTAAAACCAAGAAGTTGAAGTCATGGCCAGATGATTTTTAAGCATATGGGAACTTGGTAAGAAAAACCTGAATTGTGCTGTCTCCTGTAATGTTTCCAATTCCCCAGCTCTTAGGCAATGAAACTTTGTTACATCTAGCAGGATGCTATCATCTTTTAGAACTGTGTCACTTCAGGTCAGGATATAAATAATGGAAGGTTTATCGTCTAGTAAGAAGTGAGGGAATCAAAGTGAAGGATATTTTAAAATTGAATACTTCTGCAAACCCTCACTAAGCAATTTTATACTAGATTCTGTGTAGAGTAACTGTCTTCCACTCAACAGATACCTTTTCTTATAAACTCTCTACCATATCTTTGTATCTCAGCACTTCTCTCGTGCCTTTAACAGCTTTCACACCATAATGAAATTTTACAAATCTATGTCAAACTGAGCAAAAAGCCCTTGAGTTTCAAAGCCATGTCTTGATTCTTACATTTCCATGTATAGAACCTTGCCTGGTTTCAACACTTGTTATTTGATTTAACAGAGAAGCAAGGGGGTGGGGGGTGGTAAGAAAGAGGGAATGAAAGAAGAAAAGAATATAAGGAAAAGAAGGAAGAAATTTCCATCACTATACACTTTTGACCATATTTTCTTAGTATTTTTATTATTACTTTAGTTTTTAATTTTTAACCAGCTAAATCCATTTAGTATTGTTTGTTTTCATAAATTTCAGAGCTGACCACTTTGGACTGGGTAACCAATTAAGTAGTTCAGCTATGGGAGGCTAATTATCCTTTTCTCAGCAGTCATTAGTTGCCTGTAGTTCCTTATCTATGTGTGAGAACCCATTTCCATCTTCCATGTGAGCATGCCTACTAATATTTTCACCATTCAGGTCTTGGTTAGAGAGCCATAATGTTGAGGTATGTGTAAAACGTCCTTGTTGTTTATAGGAGACACAATCTTTTTGCAGATTCTAAGTCCTATGACTCAAAATCTTTCTACTCCCTCTTTTATGGGTTGTAGATGTATCCATTGAGGCTGGAGTTTACAAGATCTGTTGATTTCTGCATTGTGACCTGTTGTGCTGTTCTGTAATGTTCTTCAAATATTATAAAGATATGTTCTTTTTATGATGTGTGAAAGTTATACATATCTCTGGATATAAGGATATGTTATAGAATTCAGGTAGGAATTATGGTGGGCTAGTAGATTAGATGTAGTAAGTTCTTTAAGATCCATGACTTCACTACCCTAGATACCTGTGTAGATTTTCTGGACCAAGCATGGTTGTCCCCTGATTTAGTGGTGCTTAAGTCTAAATAGCGAGCTCACCCCCCCCAGAGCAGCTTACATATTTTCTAATACTAGGAGAGCTGGACCTCAGGAAAGAGGCTTTCAGAGTAACTGCTTTCCTGTTTCTGAATTGAGTGCTATCTTTAGCAGCAGTGACTTCAGCCTCTGATAGGTAACTAAGGGCAACTTCAAAACATATTTTCAGAAAATTAAAGATTAATTAGTTTTATAAACTGTAATTTCCCTTGTATTTTAGTACTTCCAACTCCTAATGTCTACTGAGAAATGTAATTACTAAATGTAATTACTAAATCTTACAAAGCAAAAAGAAAATGAATGAACTACGTTAAAATTTAGTTTAAAAATGAAAATTTTAAGACAATCACACTTGAGAATTGTGATCAGACAGGGATCCCCCAAAGTCTAGTGACCAACACAGGGATTTTCAATGTATTAAGCCTCAAAAATATCTGGAATTGCATTTTATTTGTTAACTTACTACTATATAAAAGTTATTCCCTGATAATAATGGACAAGAGGAAAATCAAAATTATATTAGTTTGAGAAGGTACAGAAAATAGAACAGATAAATTTGTGATGAAGTTCACAAATATATCCCAATTACATGTGTAATAGTTTGAATGAGAATTGCTTACACTGGCTCATATATTTAAATACTTGATCTCTAGTTGTTGGGGTAGTTTTAAGCATTCTAAATGTTAATTGATTGGTCCTGCTTGCTGTCTGTTACTTACATTGAATCTGATTGGTTAAATAAAATGCCGAGGACTGAGATTGGGCAAAGCCAGAGAAAGGTGGGACTTCCTGGGATTAGAGCAGGAAGGCTGCACTTTAGAGAGAGGATTAATTCATTCCAGCCAGGAGCAGCAGGAAGGAGGCACACACCATGGGTTAGAAAAAAGAACCTCATTCCACATGGCCAGGAACATCGGCATATCGTGGAGAATGGCAGTCCAAGGGTATGTATGTATATATGGGGTCATATTTGGGTAATAGAATTAAGAGCTAGCTTAGATGGGTTAGGATTGCACAATTCAGGCCAAGGCTTGTTAAAATCCATGTAGTCTCTGTGTGCTCATTTATAATTAATGATTAAGGATTAGCCACTGAACTAATTAAATATAATATAAATACTGGTTAAATAGTTTAATTAGCCATTTTTTTTTTTACATATGGCACCCAACGTGGGGCTCTCCAAAAGACAATTTGCCCTAGGAAAGCTATTACATGCCATCTTTTTATGGCATGAATGGAGACTTACAAGCGTCTTTCTTCTGTTCAAATAACAGAAAATATTCCTTCATTGATTTGTGCATCCTGCACATCCAAGGCATTTTGGTAATTGCAGAACTATATGTTACTTGTGAGAAATTATATATTTTCAGAAAAATGGGACCTGAGTCCAAAGAAGACAAGACAAGTAACCCAAATGATCCAGCCTCATAGATTTCCTCAATAGCTGTTTCCTCCAAAATCTGCATCCAGAAGAACTTCAAACAGCTTGCTGAGATGCCCCAGCCTCAAAGACTGTTCCAGACAGGTTTTCAATAAAGCTCTGAACTTTCCTACCAAAATCCAGCTTCTAATTACAAACTGCTCAGGACATTCAAATTGCTGAGCAAATAGAGACTGGACAACACACGTTATAATTTACTTGCATAACCATTTTTTTTTTCATTTTATTTGGGCCCCTAAACAGGTTTTCTGCGACCCAATCAGCAGGAAGAAGTTTTAAGAGAGTGAAGTCCCATTCCCAAAAAGTGGGGTGGATGATTCTTTGGTCATTTGATGTGTTATAAATGTTGTTTAGGGGTAATGGCTACAAATTGTTATATGGTCTTGTTAAGCAAGGTATAGGAAGTTAGACTTGGAGATTTCTTTTTCTTTTCTCTATCCTTCTTTCTCTCTTATATAGTGGGAAAAGACTTGAAAAGAAAAAGAGGGGGATTATATGTATATAATATAGAAATGATAAGATATAAGGATAGATTATTGGATCTGCTCTGAAACTTAAAATTATTGTTATTCTTTAAATAAGGTTATCTTTTGATACATTGGTGTAGAATTTTGTATATTGATACAAAAATAAGATTAAATTTGATTCATTAGTATAGAATTTTATATTTTGACACATAATATGTATATTTCAACTCTTGTATAAGGTATTGTGCCTGTACAAATCATTTAAAAGTTTACTTCCGATCCTTTTATGAGTTGCTATTGCAATCTATTTAGGAGTCTGGATAACACAAATTGACTGGCCAGTCAAGCTCCTGGTCATGTCAAATACTAGGTTAAACAGATAATAAGTGGATAAAAAATATACAGTTTGCTTGTTCAAAGGTAGATAGATAGATGATAGATAGATTTGTAAATAAAATAGTAGATGTCTTCAAAACCCTCAGAGGCATACAGAAAATGGCCTTTAAAGATGTTTTTATTATTATAAGAATGTTTGACTTAAGACAGTCAGCTCCTGGCACCTCCCATTTGACTTGGAAGAAGACAATGAGCATCAAAAAGAAATTTCCCATCAGGAGATAATTCCTCAAAAAGAACTCTCCCATCAGGAGATAATTTCTATTGGGCAAAAATGCCCCTGCTCTCTCAACAGACTATATACAGTCCAAAGATGGACCAGAGCTTAAATGCACATAAGTCGATGTCCTGATTCTGCAGAGACAGAATGGGAAAATCCTTATTATTTCCTGCTGCACAATTTAGGCCAGAAGGCTGAAGATGATGCTCCAATGATATCAAGTGATATTTGGGAGTGTCTGGGCAACAAACTGTCATATTTCTTTTTGGAAACTTCTCTCCTATGCTTCCTACTCACTCAAATAATAACTTTATCTCTTCTTGTGTCTTTGATGGGGTCAAAGGCATAATAGTTATAAAATTTCAATTGAACTTGAGTTGTTTAGGATTTAAAAGGATATTTTCAAGTCTAAATAAAATCTTTAGGTTTATAAATATAGGATATGGTAGAAATTATTTTGGTTCAGAATTTAGACACAGCAAGATAGATAAGATGATTTTTTTCTTCTTCAAGATTGCCTGATACAAATAGGCTAAACATTAAATGTATAACTTTTATATATTGTTTTCTTGATTGTTTCATATTTGTTCTTATTGTTTTTACTATATGAGTTAAAAAATTTAGCTTTTTTTTTTTTTTTTTAGACAAATGGAGGGAATTGTTGGGGTAGTGTTAAACATTCTAAATGTTAATCAATTGGTCCTGCTTGCTGTCTGTTACTTACATTGAATCTGATTGGTTAAATAAAATGCCGAGGACTGAGATTGGGCAAAGCCAGAAAAAGGTGGGACTTCCTGGGATTAGAGCAGGAAGCCTACACTCTAGAGAGAGGACTAATTCATTCCAGCCAGGAGCAGCAGGAAGGAGGCACACACCATGGGTTAGAAAAAAGAACCTCATTCCACATGGCCAGAAACATCGGCATATCGTGGAGAATGGCAGTCCAAGGGTATGTAAGTATATATGGGGTCATATTTGGGTAATAGAATTAAGAGCTAGCTTAGATGGGTTAGGATTGCACAATTCAGGCCAAGGCTTGTCAAAATCCATGCAGTCTCTGTGTGCTCATTTATAATTGATGATTAAGGATTAGCCGCTGAACTAATTAAATATAATATAAATACTGGTTAAATAGTTTAATTAACCATATTTTTTTACAGTAGTTGTTATAAAAGGAAGAGGAAATGTGGCTGTGGCAGAGGAGGTGTATCACCAGAGGTAGGCTTTGAGGTTCCAAAAGCCTACACCATTGCCAGTTCTCTCTGTGTGTGTTCTGTGTGTGTGTGTGTGTGTATCTCTCTCTCTTACCCCTCTTTCCCTCTCTATCTCTTTCTGTCTCTATCTCTATCTCTCTCTTCTTCATGCTTGTTGAGAAAGTTTAAAATTTCAGCCCCAGCTTCATTCAGCACTATGCTTCACTGCCTGCTCCCATATTGTCATGAATAATATTGAATTACCCTCTAAAACTATAATAATAATAATAATAATAATAATAATAATAAAAACACAGTAATTTCTTTCTTTTGTAAGTTGCTGCATTTGTCAAGGTTCTCTAGAGGTACACAATTGACTGAATGAATAACATATGTGTATAATTATATAATGGGATTTATTAATAACTTTTACAAACTGTAGTTCAGTTTACCTATCTAAGAATCCAGTAGTTGTTCAGACCACAAGGCTGCATGGCTAAATTTGTCTTCAATATAGACCAGAATCCAAAATAATTAGGCTACAATGATGGTGAAGGAATAGACTTGCCAGTAAGAGTGATAGCAAGCAAAGAAAACAAGCTTTTGTCTTTTGTACCACTTATATAGTCTGCCTATAGACAGTGTAGCTGGGATTAAAGATGGGTCTTCCCATCTCAAAAGATCTAGATTAACGATATATCTTCAAACTTCAAAAGATCTGGATTAAACGTGGTTCTTTCCACTACAAATGATCTATTAAGAACAAAACAAAACACCTCTTATAGTTGTACCCAGCTCTGAGTTTTGGTTAATCACAGCTATAGTTAATAAAGTTGACAGCCAAGAATACCCACCACAAGCACACTTGTCAACTTGCATATCTCTTTATGACATGATTAATTTCCAAATGTAAACAAAAACTAGATAATAATTATTCCTAAAATGGTGTAGTATTCCTGTATGAACAAAATGCATTATATATTCTTTTAGTATCTCAAACTTAAATATGATAGCCACATTTTTTTCTCTTAATTGATTTATATTTTGTAATATAGAAGCCTAGGAATGAAAGCACAGATATATATATATATATATATATATATATATATATATATATATATATA